>JAASFQ010000182.1:0-37129 GCA_023333845.1 Globisporangium polare | reverse complement strand
CCTGCAGCTCGCCCAGCTGCGTCTCCAGCTCCGACACGCGACCCTGCTTCTCGCTCGCCTGGGCCAGCGTCGCGCCGTTGCTCGACTCCAGACTCGACACCTGGCTCTCCAGAGAAGCCTTCTGCGCCTCCAGTGCAGCCATTGCAGCACTCCGGCTTGTCTGTGAGCGTGTCACTTGTTGTAGTTGCTCTCTGAGTAGCGAGTTCGCCTCGTTGACCGAGGACAGGTCACTTTTAAATTTGACGAGTTGCTCGATTTCGCTTCGCATTCGCTTCTGCTTGTTCAGCAGTGCTGTGTTCTCTGCTTGAATAATGTTGTAGCTTTCGTGCAGCTTGATGAGTCTCTCTTTGTCGTCGTCCTGCAGATTCTGAAGCCGTTGTGAAGAAGGATCGGTTCGTTTCTCTGCCTTGCCACTTGACGAACTGGGAGTCGGGATTCGAGTTTTCATGACACCGACAGCTCGGGGTCCGCCAAGTGCAGCAACCGGAGTTGATGGGATGAGGCTCCTCCTTACTGAACCTTCTGATGTTTGTGGGGTGAGTGACTGGTTGAGAGAGGACAGCACTGTTGACAAATTCGGCACAGGCTTCCGTCTGTAGGTCTGTACGATTGGACTTCTTTTGGTGGTGAGCTGTTCTTTCGCAGTCGTAGTTGTCTTCACGGCGATGGGTTTTCGTGCTTGTGGTGCTGTGAGTTTTGACTCTTTCTGATTGCCGAACTTCAAGCTCTTGGCTACGTTTGGGGCTGCTGCTGCACCACTGATGGTATTCGTAATAGTCGCCAAGTGCCTTCGCTTTGATGTCTGCCGAGAGAAAAGGAGGATCGCGAGTTCAGATTCTGACCTCAAAATGACATACGAAGCAAGAGCACTCGTACCTCGAACGGCGTCTCAGCTTCCAAGTCCTTTCTCGGTCTTTTCAGATGCTTCTTCACGGCGTCCGCCAGCAACGCTTCAATCCTATAACCAGTAACACATCCCATTGCAACTCTGAGCCTCTTTGCGCCACTTTAGCATGCAAAGTGCTGCACGAAGACGTACTTTTCCAGCTCGTCGGGCCGCAGTGAGGTGTATTTCCTGATAAATAAGAGTCCAAGAGCGCATACTGTTTAGCGACACAGCCCAAATCCTTGCTAGTGTTGCACGACAGTGATCTTACCAGTAGCAGTCTCGCGCAATCTCTCTGCTCCGTTGCGAGGCGTCGCTTAGGGATGCCTACAGTTCACCCGCTCACTGTTAGACCATCACACGAAGTACACCTGCAACATCACCACAGACTATCGCGCCAGCGTACCGCAATGGCAACCTGGAGCTGAACATTGAGTGGCTCAAAGACAGCCTTGTTCGTCCAGTTCTCGAGTGCTAGCTGCACGTAGCGGATACAGCTTTCACGGACCTCGCGGTTTCTTGCATCAATCGAATCGTCAGTCACACACAGCACAATGCACTCTCAGTCACATAGTAACTCACTTGCTGCCGCTCAGCGACTGTAGAACTGGTCCGAGGATGTGACGACTCGGCGTCGTTCTGATGATGCGCTCGATACACTGGTCGACGGCGCCTGTGTTGACCTGAAGACAAATGGGTGAGTGTGCTGAGTCTAACAATGCGAATGAAAATCCTCCCAGCGTACTCACCTTGTTAGACGCGCCGCGGGCTTCCAGTAGCGTGGGAAAGATGTCGCGGACGATGGTCTTGCTCTTAGCGACACCGACCGACGCCGCGAGCGTCGCGAACGCCTCGCACGCTTCCTTCACGACCGTCGAGCGCAGGTCAAGAATCTGTCAATACACAACCATGGCAATACATACACAAGTCACTAAGGTGCCACGCACTGCTGTTGACGCTGCTTTGTGCATTGTACCGTGGTGCGGAAAGGCTGCGTGAGCGCCTGGATGTTCTCGGGCGTGAAGAGCGACTCATCCACACTGCTGCTGCTGTTAGAGTTCTCCTCTTCTTCTTCATTCGCATGCACGCTGGCCTTCTTCGCGTACTCACCCAGCAGCGTACGCAGCTCCTTCATGGCCGCGCACTTTTGCTTCCACTCGTCGTCCGACTGGCACATGCGCTTGCCGATCTCCACGATGGCGTTCGTGCGGCCGCGGAACGTCTGTCGCGAGAGGGCGCCAAGAGGCGTGAGCTCATATACAGGCATGGACGCATAGAGAGAACGTCAATAGCAACGCACCATCATGCTCAGGTCCGTGCGCATGAGCCCCACGGAGCGCTGCATCTTCTTCTGCGCCTGCTTGTTCGCTGTCGTCACCTTTTCTGCAATGGTGATGCCATTTTGCTTTCCAAGTCGCGCGGCAACACATCATTTTGCTTTTGAAATGGCAAAATATTATTAGCCAATAATCCATCGTGGGCGATATTTATATCCAGTTATATGATTCTACATGATTTTCAGCCAATAGAGTGCGTTACATTGTCCTCGTACTTTTTCGAGTGTCACGATCGAACTTAAGAGGAGAGCAGATACTCATCCTGCTATTCCACCAAAATCATCATTCAATTGAAAAGAGAGCAAGAATGGCGGACACTGCTGCTGCTGCTGCCGCGCCGCCGGCCAAGATGGAGGGCGCCGTGCCCAAGAAGGTGTACATGCACTACGACGAGAGCGCAGACGCCGTGCTGCACCTGACGCTCAAGATGACCCTGCCGTCCAAGTGGGCGAGCCACACGGTCGACTACCTCAAGGAGGTGCGTTTGTTTGATCGATTGATGGCTGGGGAGAGGACACTGGACCTTACTCACTCTCAATCGACTCGCTCTCATGCGACTTGCAGTTCTTCGTGGAGCACTACAACACGAAGAAGCCGGAGGACAAGCTCGACGGCGCGCAGTTCCACCTGGAGCGCAAGAACGTTGCGCTCCACGGCGACGAGCTGCTGCACTACGCGGTGCAGAAGCACGACGACCTCTTCCTCAAGTCAGGTTCGATGTTGTTGCTACAGGACGCATGCCTATATATGTGTGGTGTCATGATAGGGGCTATGGCTCACCTACGTACAACCATTATGTATGGTGCCATGCTGTCGTCCAGGTCCTTCCACCAAGAAGCCGGTCAAGACTGAAGGTATCGTGTCGTTATGCTTTCCATCTCCCCTCTCGTGGACTCGGTAGCTGATCCATTGCTAATATTCCTCGTGCTATTGTACCTACAGCCAAGAAGGTGAGCGCGAGTGCGCAGAACCTGCTGCAGTGCAAGAACTTTGGGTGCGCGAAGAAGTTCTCGGAGGAGGAGAACCACGACGCTGCCTGCCACCACCACGCGCAGCCGCCGACCTTCCACGACATGAAGAAGGGCTGGACGTGCTGCTCGTCCAAGATGGTCTACGACTGGGACGACTTTGAGAGGATCGCGCCGTGCCAGGTGGGGCGCCACTCGACCGCGCCGCCCAACGCGCAGTTCGCCAAGTCCCCGACAGTTCTTGCTGCTGAGGGCGCCGAGGCAGCTGCTGCCGCTGCGGGAGGCGCTGTTCCTGCGGCAGCCCCATCCACGCCGGTGCTCAAGTCCATCGATGACTACAACAAGAAGAACCCGAACGCCGTCACCGCCGTCTCGGCTGCCGTTGAGACCCAGACAGCGTACGGCTCGGTATTGAGGTGGGTGGCATGAAGGATTGATACTGACTGTACCGCCGCTATTGTATCTATCTATGTGTGTTACCAGCACTGCGCCCGTGCGCACGGACGGCAAGGCGCGCTGCGTGAACTACGGCTGCCAGAAGGAGTACGTGGTGGCAGAGAACCCGGCGGACGCGTGCTCGCACCACACGGGCCCGCCGGTCTTCCATGACGCCGGCAAGTTCTGGAGCTGCTGCCCGAAGAACGTCAAGTACGACTTCGAGTCCTTCCTGCAGGTGCCTGGCTGCGCCAAGTCGAGCCACCGTGACACCAAGGCGTAGACAGGTAGAAAGATGCTCACACAGTGGTGTTGAAGCACGAAAGCTGTCATAAAAAAGTGTTTTTACACAACAACCCCCTCTTTTGTTGTTGTTGCGTGTCTGATGTTAAGAACCTTTTGCGCCATCTGGCGTCAGATATATCAGGCTCCTGAACATCCATGTGTTGTGCGTCAGAAGCCGTTAGGAACCTCCTCCGCAAAAGCCCATTCTCCTTCGTGTGGTCTCACACAAAGCAAAGCAAGCCACCTCGTCACCACGAAGACGACCCCACGTGCGTACGTGTCGTTCCATCTCTATCTATCTCTGTTAGTGAGCAAATGGCGAGCGAGATAGAGGCGACGGTGCTCTCGGCACTCGAGGTGCTTTACCAGAAGCACCTGCAGCCGGAGCAGCAGCAGGCCGCGGACGCGTACCTGCGCGGCTTCCAGCTCACACCCGAGGCCTTCGGCGTCTGCGTCGACCTGCTCGACCGCTTCCTGCCGCAGTGCCGCGCGCTCGTCACGAGCGCCGCGCAGCAGCAGCAGCAGGCGCAGATCGTGCCCATCCTCTTCTTCGCCTCGCAGACGCTCGCCAACAAGCTGCGGCGCCAGCACGCCTTCCCCGAGCGCTCGGCCTGGTCGCACCTCACCTGGAGCCAGAAGATCATCGCGTGGCTCGCCGTGCCGCCGTCCAGCGAGGCCGCGATCCCCAAGCTCGTGCAGACGCAGCTCGTGCTCGCGCTCGTCGCGTGCATGCCGCGTATTGCCAGTCGTGAGCTACAGGCGCATCTTGCCGTCCCGGGCAACCGCAAGTCGCTGCTCGCGGGCAACAGCGCGTCCGAGGGCGTTATCAGCTTCGTACTCAATGAGCTCAAGCATGCGAACGTGGCACCCGCAGCGCTGACCGAGCTGCTCGTGGTGGTCGTGGAAGAGGTATCGGAGATCCAGGAGCGTGCGGCGCGTGACCAGCTGCGGGCAGAGATCGACCAGTGGGCTGTCGCCGTGCTGGACCAGATCCTGCCGCAGATCATGCAGGAGGCAATGCAGAACAGCGACGCGAGACACCATGCGGACGCCGTCGCGACCCAGCAGATGGTGCTGCGCGCCGTGAAGAACTGGCTGCGCTACGCGTCCGTGAGCCCCGTTGTGGCCGTGAACAACCCGCTTCTGCAGTCCTTCGTGACGTTCCTGGGCCACGACGACCTCTTCGACGTCACTGTGGACCTCGTGGTCGAACTCGTCCGCAGCTACTACGACGTCGAGCGCGATCTCGTGCTCATCCAATGGCTCGTGCCGCAGCTCATGCAGCTCAAGGATGCGTTCCAGAGCGCCGCGAAGGACGAGGACACGGACAAGTGTCTTGGGCTCTGCCGCATCTTCACGGAGATGTCCGAGTCGTACATCACGCTGCTCGTGGGCGACCTCGAGATGGGCCAGGCGGCCGTGGTCGACCTGCTGCTGGACTGCATGAGCTACCCAGACGTGGAGATCGCCGACGTGACGATCCCGTTCTGGTTCCGCTTCATCGAAGAGCTGCTGCGCATGGAGAAGCGCGAGCGTGAGATGAAACTGGCGACACTCGCGCCCAACCTCATCCGCCTCGCGAGCATCTGCATGCAGCACATCCAGTTCCAGGACGAGTTCCCTCGCCTGCCCTTGGACAAGCAGCAGGACTTCAAGGCGTTCCGCCACGAGCTGGGTGACATCCTGCGCGACTTTTGCGAGCTGCTGGGCGTCGAGTCCATCCTGCAGCACTGCGTGCAGGGCCTCGAGCAAATCTTCCAGATGCCCGCGGAACAGCGTCGGTGGGAGGCCATCGAGGCGCACTTGTTCTGCTTCCGGTCCATCGCGCGCCACGTCGAGAGCTCGCGGCCCGAGGTCGTGAACACGTCCATCCAGCTCATCTTTCAGCACCTGCCGCAGTTCTCCGAGCACCCGGCGATCTGCTACACGTCGTGTCTCATCGTATCGCGATACGTCGAGTGGCTTAAGAAGCACCCTGCATTCCTGCCGCAGCAGCTCGCGTTCCTCAACCAGAACGTCATGAGCAGCACGCAGGATCCGCGCTTCGCCGAGTGGGAGGTGGCGCGCGCGGCGTCCGCGGCCATCCGCTCGATTGCGACCGACTGCTGGGCGTCGCTGGGCAATGAGATCACGGCCTTCTATCTGCACATCGAGAAGCACGAGATCCTGGTTGTCGACGACCAGACGTATATCCTGGAGGGCATGCTTGCTGGTGTGAGATCCACGCGCGACCTGACGGCGATCCTGGGTATCTTGGAGCAGATCCTTGAGCCCATTGGCGCAAGACTGAGTGCGTTGTTCGCAGTAGCGGCGGCGAATGGTAGCGGCACTGTGAGCTCGTCCGTGGCGTCGAACGAGATGTCACGCCTCATCTGTATCTACGACAACCTGGACGTGGATATGCACAAGATGGGGGGATCAGGGGCCCAGGAGCAACAGCAGCACCCGCTCATGACGCTCACGGAGAAGGTCTGGCCGCTGTTCAACCAGATCTTGACGCTCTTCCCCGGTAAGGACGACCTCGTGGAGCGCGTGTGTCGCTGCTACAAGCGCATCCTGCGCTCGTGCGGCAGCGCGTTCAAGCCTTTCTTGCCACAGATGATCGACAATCTGCTGTCGTTCTACCAGCGCGAACCAAAGTCGTCGTACCTGTACGCGGGCAACATGGTGGTCAAGTACTTTGCCAGTGACGAGAGCGACGAGATGGTGGAGTTGTTCGCCAAGTTGCTGCGCGCGTTTGCCGAGACGACGTTCCCGATCTTCCAGGCGCACGCCTCGATGCAGTCGCATCCGGACGTGATCGAGGAGTTCTTCTTCCTCATGCAGCGCAGCGTCAAGTGCGTCCCACAGGTGCTGGTGGCACCCTGGTCGCCTTCCAACAACACTCCGCTGCTGGACAGTGTCTTCGCGTGCGCCGTGCTGTCGCTCGAGATCTCGCACAACGATGCGAACAAGGCGGCGCTCTGCTTTTTGGAAGACACGCTGGTGCAGGGCTTGCAGGCGGGCACTCCGAGTGCCAAGCTGGCGTCCTTCGACACCGTGCTTAGTCAGAGCTTCTTTGGCGGCGAGCCGTGCGGTGGTCAGCGTCTGGTGAACCAGCTGCTCTCCGGTGTGGTACTCGGGTCGGTGCCTGTCTCTCGCGTCGAGGCGGACTACGGATCCGTCGCGGGCGTGCTGGTGCAGTTCGCCAAGCTGAACGGTCAGAAGCTGCAGGAGTGGATGGCTGCGTGGTTCCTGGATGTGATGGCCGTGCGCGCGCAGAGTTCCGTGGCGGTCGTGGGATTCCTGACACCAGACGAGGCGCTCGAGTTCCAGCGCGACTTGTTTTCGTCGCCCAGCGAGCGCACTTTCAGGAGAGTGGTGCGGCACTTTGGCAAGCTCTGCGCGTCGCGCAACACGACGGCGTTTAAAGGTGACGAGTAACGTGTACGAGATCGCTCTTTGCTTGCTTGTCTGCGCGTTGTTGCTCTTGATATCTTTTGATTCGTTGTCATGCAGCTTGATTTCTATTGTATGCTCTCTTATCCCAGACTCCACAACAAACTACCAGCTTCTAAATCTCAAGGATCCCAATCTCACCATCTGCCTGCTCGTCGACTGGGGAGAACGAGTCGCTGCCGGCAGGGTTCGTCACCTCAGCTGGGGATTCGTCGCTGTAGTTGAGATCAATGGCGTACATCGAGTCGGTCGAGATGAGTCCCACTGGCGACGGATCCGAAGAATCCCCATCCTCATCCTGGCCACGCCACGGGCTACTCTCGTCGGCGTCCCCATCTTCCTGCCAGTGGCTCACCGCTCCTTCTTCGCCCAATTGCTCTTTCTCTTCTTCGTGCCAGTACCCGTCGCCTTCATGCTCCAGTCCAGGTTCCTGTGCGATCTCGACCTCCGAGCCATACCCAAAGTCAGGCTCTCCCTGTTGCTCTTGGAGCCACGAAGCCTCGTCGCCTGGCTGGTCCACTTGCAGCTCGCCTTCACCCGCCATGTCGTTATGCTCGCCATCACTTTCCAGTGGCGCCTCTTCGGACCACATCGCGCTCTCTTCCTGAGGTTGCATGTGGTCCGCGCCCGCACCAAACGCTGCAATTCCAGCATCCTGCTCAGGATCAACGAACGTCTGCTCTGCTTCGGTGGAGTCCACGGCAGCCTCTTCTCCCAGCTGCTGCTCTTCATCACGATCGACTGACTGCCAGTTCCTGTCATCAGCCTCATGCAACAAGTACTCCTCGCCGTTTTCATCGACACCCTCTTCGCGATCGGTATATCCGGTTGTTGGAGACTCGGTGCTCGTGATAGCGCTAGATGAACCTTCGGCTTCATCTGACGAGCCTCGGTCGTCTTCCGTATTAGCAACAGTAGCGTCGTCAAGGTGATTGGCATCCTCGTCGTCTTCGTCCTCTTCTTCGTGTCCTCCCTCGACGTACAGAGTGTCAGGAGCAGCTAGCACCCCGAGCCCCGGATGGAAAGTCACACTCTTCCGAGACGAGCCAGCAGAAGAAATGCGTCGATTGTCACGCAACTTGCCCTTCGACTGGGGCTGAGCGATCGCCTCTGTGAACGACGCACGTCGCACGGCGTCTCCCTCAGACATGAGAGGAGCTTCTGGAGTCGCCACACGAAGCGGGGTACGCTCTCTGCTCTGCGCTCGAGCTGATTCCAGGATCCGCTGCTCCATCATCGCCGTGGCCGCGAGCGTGCGGTCGAGTCGCGCTTCCTCTTCGTCGGCCTCTTCCTGTTCCTTCGCGTACTCGCTTTCGAGGCAGTCGAGTCGATCAGTGAGGTACGCGAGCCTCGCGTCCTGGATCTCCTTTGGACATGCGTCGTAGAGTTGCTGAGCCTTCACGTGGTGCAGGAGACTCGCAAAGACCCGGGCGAAGACGTCTATGAGGTCCATCGTGAGCACATCCTCGTTGTTCTGAGCCAACTGCTTCTCCTTGGCAATCGCAGCAGTGAAGCCCGGGTCTACACCAGGCACGGCGCGAAGCGAGCTCTTGGCTGACCGAGCCACTTGGACCATCCCAAGCGGCGCACTACTCCATGGTGACAGGATCGGAACGAGGTGCATGCCTCCAGCGCCGCCTTGCAAGTCCACCGTGTCGTTGAACGTGGCCTCCGAGGTCGGGTCGTCCAGGATGATGCCTGAGGTTGACTTGAGCACCAGTCCACAGAGCGAGGACAACACGTTCGAGTACTTTCGCACGAGCGTTAGCTGCCCATCGGCATCCACTTCCGAGCCCACGTGCCAGATCTTCATCACCTCCGCGTCCAGAACGAAGATCTTGAGTTTCTTGATGCCGATGCATTCGGAGAACTTGGTTTGCGCGTTCGCCACTAAGTGAACAGCCGACATAGATAAGGGGGTCACCCCAGGACTGAGTGAAGTGTTCTCTGGTGGCCCTGGACTAGCAGACTCATCTTCTACGATCTCCTGGGGCATGTGGAGGATCTGGATCAGCTTGTTGTTGATCTTCTGCAGCGTCTTGGCCACTCTTGTCTGCAGGAAGACCGTGCCCGTCTGGACCGTCAGTAGACAGCCCAGGATCTGGTCGTTGGACGTGAAGGGCTTCTGGTGCGTCGTGTTCCACGCCTGCAGTACGGCGAAGACGCTGTGCGGTTGCCCAGGCTGGAGCTCATGTACCAGTGGGACGCAGAGCAACTCTCGGGACGGGAGACCTGTGATCGTGTCGGTCGAGCTGTAGAAGCGCGGGTCATCGTACGCGCGCTGGACGTTGCAGAGCGCGTTCATGCGAGCGGCGTAGCCGATGATGCCCTTGTCCAGTGGCAGCTCCCAGTGGACGTCCCCGCCCTCGGAGTACCTGCCCGTGAGCTTGCGCTCGGCGTGGTCGACTTCAAAGAGTGCCGCGTGCTCGCAGTGGAGCAGCTCACAGATGCGCTTGAGCATTCTACTCACAAAATTATAGACTCGTTAGCATAAGATGACATACAGCAATGTCGAAGGGGAAGCAGTGGCTGACTTCGTACCCTTGGAGAACGGTGGGGATGTGTGTCGAGCACGTCACGTGGAGACAACAGTTGAGCCACTTCTTGAGCACGACGGACAAGTTGATCGCGTTCGTGATGCTGAACTGCGAGTCGACCTTCTCGAGCACCTTGAGGATGTTCGGGTCGATGTACTGATAGTCCTCAGCGCCGATAAGATGACTCGCACTCCCGTTGTTGCTGTTATGGCTTAGCCCAGTAGCTCCAGTCGGTGCTTGAGCTGCTGTCCTGGTGAGTGAGCCATTCTTGGTCGACTGTGGACTGGCGACAGCGGCTCCGTAGAGTTTAGAGCTCGGAGCCGCTTGCAGGTGCTTCAGGTCGGCAGGGCTTTTGTATGAAAACTCGCTGTGCACCTCAGAGACGTCGTCTCGGTTGTTGGCCTCGTTCATGTGTTGCAGCGCCTCCATCTCAGCCCTTAGGCGCTTGAGTTTCTTCTCCTGGTTCCCCGCGAGGGCCTTGTCTTCCACATGTCGAGCCTCAAGAACCTAGGTAGACGTTAGCAAACCCAGATCAGTTGATTTCAGGCTGCTAACCATAGCAAGCTAGGTGTGAGCTCTACGTACCCTTAGCTTTCGCTGGAACTCCTGGTTCTCCTTCGTGAGCGCCTGTAGCACGGACTGGACCGAGCTCAAGTGATTCTCGGGGCTACTTGATGCCTGCTGTTCCGTGAGTTTCTGGAGATTACTATACACGGACGCGTACCTTCCCGAGAGCTTCTCGAACGCGTGCTTCTGCTGGAGCACGTTCTTCTCGAGTTGCTCAATCTTGATGAGCAGTTGCTGCTTCTCAGAGAGGACGCACTGGTTCTCCTTGGTGAGCTGGACAACCTGCTTCTCCAGCGCGTGCTTGTACTTGACGTCCTTCGCCACACCCTTCTCCATCTGGGCGAGTCGCTGCTTGAGCGACGCGATCGCGTAGTCGTCGTTCGCCTTGTCCTCCGTCTGCTGTTCCATCTGCTCCATTGAGAGACCGCCTAGTGTGGTATGCGAGTGGATCTCTGTAGCGTTGTTGTTGCTGGGCTTTCTATCAAAGGCGTCGCGGTTGAGCGTCCCCGTTCGGATGTTGATCGGCAGCGGGATCAGTCGGCTGCGCTGCATCGCCACCAAATGCGGACCAGCGCCATTGGGACTCGCAGACTTCATCAGATTTCGCTTCTTGGACGAACTGTAGACCCCCGCGCTCACGGAGCTGTGCAGCGGGAGGTCGGGGGCCGAGCCGACGCGGTTGAGAATCGAGAGCGCGGGTGAAGAAGACGCTAGCGCGCTTCCATGCCTATGGGTCTTTCTGTGCGCGTCCTCGCTGTGAGTGTCGTCGCCTTCAAAGTTGAGCTCTTCGTGTACGCCCAGCAAGATTGCACCACTGGAAGACGAGGGCGCCAGTCCGGCGTCTAAGGCTCGCGCTCTCCTTGTGTTTTCATCACGCGACAATCGAGAGGGCGACCCGCTTCGGTCTTTCTTCCGACTCTTCTTCCTGTTGTCCGACTGAGATGTAGAGAGCGGCTGCTGGGTCTGTGGACTGTGCCTGTCAGCTTTTGACGGCGGACTAGCGCTGCCTGATGGGGAGATCACGGGCTCCTGGATGATGAAGAAGGACGTCGACGCGCTCTGCGGCGTGCGGCTGACCGCACTACCACCGCGCGAGCTCTTGGCGCTTCCACTACCGCCACACTCAGAGCTGCCGCCGCCGCTACTGCTGCTGCTACTGTTGCCAGGCGCGTCCGCACTCGTGCGCCGCATCCTGTTGGCTGACTGAGTGAGCACACTGAACGGAGCAAGTGCTTCCCAATCAAGGAGGGCAATGAAACGGATTCGCGGATATTTGTGTTCGACTGTCTTTGATTTTCCATTTCAAAGAAGAGTCGGAAAACCTTGAGAGCACTGATCACCTTCCGGCTCCACGGAAGGTGGAGAGACACGTCCTCTTGCAGTACCTCCTCCAGTGGTACTGCATTCACGATACAAGGTCCCGTTGCAGACGTCCACGTCCTTCTTGCTTGGACCTACCATGAAGGCATCAGGGGAAGGCGCACCAGTGCTTGAATTGGAGCTGGAGTTCACATCAGCCGTCCTCGCTGGACAGATGTTGGCACTGAACGCACTAAAAATCTGGCGAGTCGTGGCATCGAGTCCAGCACTCGAACTGCTGTCGACACACACCGCGCCACTGCAGCCAGTGAGGTCGCAAGCTCCGAGAACGCCATTGCAGCACGCATTCAGGCCAGTTATCGCGATGTACAAGAGCTTCTTCAGCGCCGCAAAGCTGGGGATCTGCTGAACCTTGGAGAGCATGAGGAGCTCCAATCGCTCAAGGCTCACCAGAGGCGCCAACTCTGGCAGCTTCGTCATGTTGCTCAGACCAGCGAGTGTCAGACTCTTCAGGTTGGACAGTCCTTGGAAGGACGACAGCGTCTCAAGCGATGGGTGGAGTCCGAAGTGGATAGAAGTGAGCTGGTGCATTCCCGAGAACAGATCTTGCGGAAGGCTCACCAGGTTTGTGGCATTGGGCGTTCCGGCAATGTGGCTGAGGATACACGCAAGAGAGTTAGCGAGTGATCAAGCGCTCTAGAGTGAAAGCAAGAGAGACTAGGCCGTACATAAATTCGAGTCGCTCGAGGTCTTTCGCCCAAGGCGGGAACTCTTTGATAGATGTGTGAAGCAAAGCTCTCCGAGACAGAAACAGCGAGGCAAACTTCGTAAGTTGATCAACTCGATACCAAGAAGCACGTACAATAATCGCTCACATGTGCTTGAGATTCGTGCAGCGTGAGAGCTCTCCGGGTAGAGTCATGAGCTTCCGGTTGATAATCTGGAGCACGCGCAGGTCGCCCGAGGACGCCAGCGACTTGACTTTCTGCGTCGCATCTGGTGGATTGATCCACTCCTCGTAGGTCTTTGGGCTTTGTCGATGTCAAATAGTGCGAGGCACGGGCATCGATCAGTGCTGGTAATGCGATGTGCATGGGAGACGCACTCTGGATATGCACTACACGCTGATCGAGATGCTGTGGTGCACTTGTGGGTGTAGACCACCAGTCCGCACGAGAACAACACGAACGGGATCGTCAGCCACTTGGAGACGTGGCTCTGAGGTGGTGGCATGTCGTTCCCCACTGCTTCACGGGAGAGATTCAGCCGACTCTGCTGGATCTTGACCTCGACCACACGCTTCAGTCGGTAGCAGAACGTCAGGTTCATGCTGACTCGCAGGAAGAGGTCCAAGGCGCTTCGGATGCGCAGAGCGTTGAAGCTCGTGAGGAAGGCATTCACCTGGACCGGATCTGCCGTCAGGCGTGCTTGGCGGTCAAAAGCGCCGACTGGAAACATTTCCAGGTTGATCAGATGCACCTCTCGGTCGAAATTAAAGTTCACGTAGCTGTACACAAGCAGGATGATCGGAGCGCCGACGGCAACGATCATGTCAAACCTGAAGATCCCTCACGCAGCCCAAGAGATGAGATACCAGGGTTAGCTCACACAGCTGAAGTTCACACTAGCGAGTGGATGATGTAGAGCTTACGTCATGTCGACGAGGACTTCGCCGAATGCCGAGATCTTGGAGTGCAGACAGATCATCACGACACAGGAGAGCGAGTTCAACGCGACGAGGATCGCGTACGTGTAGCCCAGCTGCTCGTCAAAGCCCGCTTCGAGGATCTGGTGAAGCGTCATCGCTTGCAGCACGAAGTCGACGACCTTGAGCCAGAGGTTCTACGAGCCAAACAGACGCTTGACATCGTTAGTCAACACGCAAATGGGCAAAGGCGAGGCGCTGAGGCTTGCGTCTGCACTTACCCACAGCTTCCGATGCACTCCTTGGTAGCTCGTGAGTTTGTCCATGAAAGTCAGAATCTGTTCTTGGCCTAAGCTCCTCTTTCGAGAGAGGGTTCGCGTGACTTTTGCCCCCCCACGAGCCAAGCTTCAGCTCTCTGTTTCTCCAGAATGTCATCTTGAGCACCGCAAACGCGTAGCCGAAGAGCACCAGAGTGAGTCCAAAGAGCGTGGCCCCGAGGAGCACGGCCTCAGTGTCGATGATGAGCCAGAACGACCCGTTGTCGAGCTTCGTCGTGCCCATGAGCGCATTTGCCACGTCGTTCGGGGCGAAGTTGAGCGCAATCAGCGCCGTCGTCCACACTGCTGACACGAGTGCCACAAACAAAAGCGGTGGGCCCAGTAACCCGAACGCCTGGAGGAAGCTGAGCTTGATCGCTTTCTTCGCACTGAGAGCCTCTCTACTTGTGCGGCGGCTTGAGGTTCGACGAAGGCGAGTTGCGGTCACCTGCGGTCCCTCAGGCAGTGGAGAGATCGGCGTGACAGCCGTGGACGTTGTGTGTCGACCAAAGTTGACGAACGCCTTGGTCCATGGCAGACGCCACGAGGCTGTCGCGTCCCTCGATGGTGGCTGCTGACCATCGATCGGTCGAACGGCGCGGATCTGCGGCCGCATCAGTGATCAGCAGCGTGGTTTGCAGTGCTTGTGGGTCTCTGACTCGCTTGCTGCTCTGTTCTTTGTTCAGGACGCGGGCAGTCTGGGATTCTGAGCACGGCGCGCCAGTCGAAATAGCTCGTCCGAAACGGCTCTCGAGGTGCGGTGATCGATCACCACTGGCGAGTCAGCGCCCGCACAGAACACTCGCTGGCTGGGCTTGCTTCACCTGGTGTTCGCGTGGCGTTCCTGCCAGTCGAAGATAGCATTCGGATCTTGCAACAGCACCAACCTTGCATCAATCAGCGTGGGGATGATGACATCCGTCTGTCACTCGGTGATTTTCGATTCGCTGAGATATGGACTTCGATATTCGCTGGAAAATCTTCGGCTTCCATATTTTGGATATGCCCTGGGAAGCAACCTGCGCCACTCCTCGTTCCTCCTCGCAGTTTGCTTTCTTCCTCGCTCGAGCGCTGCACTCGCACCACTGCTGCTCGCTTTTCAAGATGGATCGCTACGACGCGCTGCAGATCGAAGGCGCGCGCATCCTCAGCTCTCGCGTCCTGCTCAGGCCGCTCAAGTGGAGCGTCCAGTGCAAGTACCAGCTTTGGGAGGGACCGAGTCCGCTGCAGCTCGCACGCCCGCATCTCATGATTAAAGTTCGATGCGAAGAGCGCGCGGATGGTGGCGACGGGGTCGATCGACTGTCGGCTTCGCTGTCAGCGCTCGCTGTGATCTTGACGCACTCGTACCGCCTGAACGAGTTCCCGGCGCACAAAGCGCAGTTCTGGGAACCGCTCTTGAGGTCAAAGCTCCGATGCCTCCTCGATCACAAGGAAGAGCTCACCGTGGACGAGTGGCTCTGGATGGTCGAGCATGAGAGTTTCCCCAGCGTGAGCATCTACTTGGACTGCAGAGGCAAGAACACGATGACGGATGCGCACATGGAGGCGCTCTACAAGTTCTTCACGACGCCGCCAGCGCACGGAATGGGCGCTCAGTACGACTTGACGACTGCTCAGTGCCGGCAGATCTCAGTCGGGCTCGTGCCTGACACACACAAACGGACTGCATATGATGTACGACGCATTCAGGAGCTCTTGGATCGAGTGTTTGGGAGCCCGACTCGCCAGTTCGCGATCAATCACCTGCGCCTGAGCACCTGCGCAATGAGCGCGGAGAAGCTCGGCTGTGTGGCGGCCTTCCTCAGGAGGAACAACCTTGTCTACAAGATCGCGCACGTGCCATTGACGGTAAGCACAAGACCACGATACGGCCTCGTCACTGACCTGGATGACGCCGCCGACGCCGCGCTGCTCCACGTGATAGCAGCTGCGTTCGATACCAGCTCAGCATTCTCGAGTCAATCGACACGGGACGACGGAGCGCGAGGTGGCTTGCGGGGCTTCTTTTTGAATGAGACCTGCCTTGGGCTCGAGCATGTGGCAGCTATCAGCTCGGCGCTTCGCTATGGAAGTACCATCGACAGGCTCAACCTGAGGAACGTTCTTCAAGGAGTCGACGATGCTGAGCGCACGCAGTGCTGGCGTTGGCTCGCGTTCGGCATCTTCTATCCGCGCTCAAAGAGACTTGGGTCGGACAACACGAGACTTCGGGTGAACTTGTCGCGCAACGAACTGCCACCAAGTGACATCGAGAGTTTCATCAGGACGCTGCGCGATCCAGCGCTAGAGCTCGTGTATCACGGTGTGGCATCGCAGATGCGCATTCCCTCGATCGAGGGTCAAATCGCCGTTTGCCGTGTCAGTCAAGGCGCCAAGTTCTACGCGGCGCCTCAAGAAGTATCGAAAGTGGTATTGGAGCTGCAACAAGAAGCAGATCTCGAAGTGCTTTGCCAGGAGCGAGGCTGGGCTTGCGTCGTGCTTCCTGGACTAGGGTTCGGCTGGGTGAGCGACGACCAGATCCTCGAAATGGATTACGAGACCGTGGACGATGACAGTCTGCGTGTTGCGCTCACGTTCACCGAGATCCCGCGCACTGGGTCGTCACATGACCAGTTTGGCACTCTTTTTCAGCATATTGGTCGGCACCTGAACTACCTGGACCTCTCAAATTCAGTCATCGGCTCCAACGAGCCCCTGCTTGACGACATTTTCAAGCACTGCGGGAAACTTGAGCATCTGGAGCTGCACTCGAACATCTGTAATCACCGTACAGTCGACCAGATACTCGACGAGTTGCGGGGAGACCTCGGAAGTCGACTACTCTCCCTGAACTTGAATTGCAACTTCATCAGCTTTGAAGGTCTGCAGAGACTCGCGGTTTTCCTGGCCGACCCAGCACGAAGACCAGCGCTACAAGAGCTTCGGCTCCTCGCGCGTTCTACAACCCTCGAATTACTGGAGCTCTTCCAGAAAGTGCTGCACGTGAACAAGACGCTGCGAGTACTTGAGCTCACAGTACCAAAGGCAGAACTATCGAAACGAGAGTCTTGTCGCGAGGTACGCGCGTTGTACCTGAGCATCGAAAAGCAGCATCAGGGTGAGCTGCTGCCGTCGTCGCTGCCTTTGAGACACAAGCTGGCGTTCCAGAGCGTCGTTACCCACCGCCGAGTGAGACTCGACGCGTTCCTGGTGAAGTCGATTCTCACGTTCGCTGCCGACCAAGTTTGCCGACGCATCTATTGGGACAACGTGGCAGCGGTCGAGAGAAAATGTTGGTAAGGAGTGACTGGGCGGTCATGTCGCCTTGGCGCAGCCTGGTCGTGCTTAAAGTGCTGAGCCAGGAGCAAGACTGGATCTGCGTCTTGATCGCTGAAGCACGCTTTGACTGCGCAAACGACCAGGAGATCGTCGATATCGAGAAAGAAGACTTGAACGAGAGCACCGATCGCGTTGAGCTCGCGCTCACTGAACTCCGATTTGGAGCTCCACATTGCGCTGCAGTGCGACGGCAAACAACTTCAAGTGCGATTCTCTTGTGGCGCAACTCGTAATGTGAACCCCGCTTGGATAAATATATAATAGCTCACCCGCCATCCCGTCTCGAGAGTACCCTACCAGACGCATGCTCAAGATCGTGCTAACCGGAAGTCTCAGGAGAAGCTCTTCGGACCCAAGCGCCTTCAGATACCTCTTTGGTAAACATGGCGACCTGGGATCTTCAATGCACTCGCTCAATGGAGCACTCGGCGCACAGCGACCCTCCAACCGAGCAAATCCGAGTGAAGCCATCCATTTCATTCGTCTGGAACAGACACATCTCTCTGCATGTGAACATAGTGGTCGTGCCCCAGGCGTTCTAGCGCACCGACGCCAAAAAGTCATGATCGTGACTGAGAATGGCAGTGTCAAAGCAGCTATTCGCTGTGCACAAGCTTTTTGAAGACTCGGCCACGATTTTGCAGAAGTCGACAATCTTGACTTGGGCTGGAAAGGACTTGAATGGGAAAGGGGGCCATCGAGTTCAAACCGCCACTCCTCGTCAGCACATCAGCAGCCGGATCCCATTTTCGCATTCGCTCTCCGCGATGCTGAACACAGTGGCGCTCGTGTTGAGGCGCGCGGAAGAGGGCGACGCCGCTGTTGTGCTGGGGTTGCTCAACGTGGTGCACCAGATCGCAGCGTTCAGCGGCCCTGTTGGCGAGCGATGCGTGCTTTTGGTCACCGAGCGAGGGGATTTGCAACTGCTGGACGCGTACTTCAGCAAGGAGCGAGTGTTCTCCGATGCTGGCGAGATGACGCAAATGCTCATGAGCGTACTGCAACGAGCTGCCGAATGTGGTTCTATCGAAGTGCTTCAGTGGATTCGCTGGAAGTACCCCACAGTCAAGTGGAAGGGGGTCCTCGACTGGGCAGCCGAGCGCAGCCAGCTTGACTCAGTGCAGTGGATCGCTGAGCGCTATCCCGACTCAGCGACGCCCAACACGGTCGGTTCTGCAGCGAGTTCTGGTGATCTGGTTTTACTCCGCTGGGTGAGCGAGCGCTTCCCAGCTCCAGACTTCTGTACTCCTCGTAAGGCGATGCAACGAGCTGCAGCGACGGGGAAGCTGGAGATCGTCGAGTATCTGCATCGCGAGCGCGGGATTAAGACCACGGGGGCAGCTGAGTCTGCGGCAGAGCACGGCTTTCTGCACATCCTGGAATGGCTCTACGACAGCAGATCCATGGCGACGAGCCCCAATCACACGTGGGCTCCTCCGAAAGCTGTGGCGCTCGCTGCGAAGAGTGGGCATCTGGGATGTCTTGAGTACCTGGCTCATCGGCTGCCCAAGAAGTTCTTGCGTGGCGCGGTCGATGGCGCGGCTGAGAGAGGTCATCTTCACATCCTCCAATGGCTCAACACCCGAAGCAAAGTGCGCGTGTCCAGGGAGGCGCTGCGCAAAGTCGCGCAGAATGGACACGTCGACGTCTTGAAGTGGCTCTACGAGACGTCGCCGCGCTACTTCCGCAATCGCTTTGGGCTCAACAACATGAACCTCCTGGAGGAAGCGACTGCGCACGGGCGCGTTGATATGGTCGAGTGGATGCTGGAAGTGGGTGAAGACCTTGAGAATTGCATCGTGGAGGCGATTGCGGCTGCTGAGGAGAACGGCGACTCGGACGTTGAGGGCTTGCTGCGAGAACACGCTGAAGCTATCGGGGGCCTTCTTCTCGACAGCGACGAAGATTACGGAGGCGCGTTCTACGGCTTTAGCGCAGTTCTTGGATTCAGCGACGCCAGCGACTTCAGCGACTACGGATACGGAGGGCACGCGCTCAGCGACGACAACACGAATTACTTTTGATAGTGTTGTAGGAATGCGTGGCGTGCACGTACCTCTTCATTTTCGGTTCTTGTAGCGTGTGTAGTGCATGCGCAATCGCTGCTCAGTCGTTCTTCCATATTAGCTGTGAATGAGCCAACGGGTGTGGCCTCTCCGGCCTCGTGGGCGCGGTACTTTTACGGCACCGCATGGTGTGCAGCAATTGCCTTGTCCCCCCACGCTCGTCTGTTCACCTGCAGCTCGTCTCTTGCACGCAACCAAAGCGCCGTCGCCAGCTTGCGCAGCAGTGCTCTCACTCGAGTGGTTCTTGCGCTACTTTCAACGCGTTCGTGCTGGCTGGAGAGACAGCGTCGCTCGATCACTTGCACCATGACGCAGCTCGGGAGATCCGGTAGCTCGTCTCCAGGTCGCCCTCATGGCTTGTTCGCCACCTGCGTCGCTCGCATCTTGACGTGAAGAGAGCCATCTGACGACGTGTTCCTGGCGATGATGGATGGGCTTCTGGAACAATCGACATTGAAGCAGGCGCAATTCGACTTGCATGGTGGTTTTGACTTCCGCATACAAGCACCAAGTCAAGGTGTCTCAAATACTTGCTTACCTTGGCTTTTGTATGCGGTAGTCAACAATACAGGGTTGTGTTTGGAGAGGCTGGCTGGTGTTTGCAGATCCAGTGGGCCAGTTTTGGAATTCACGCTCACCACACAGATAACAATCCCACTCACCATGGTACAAATGGCGCCGGAGCGAATCTCTGCGATGGATGCGACCGACGGTAGCAACAGCCGCAGCCCATACTAACCCGCCCGCCCGCTCTCTCTATGTGTATGCGTCCTATTGAGCAGTCCTCGCTCCGCAAGTTGATCCCATTCGGCAACCGCGTGCTCGTCAAGCGCATTGAGCCTGCCGTCAAGGTGCGATCGCATGAGCTCAAAGATCTGCTCTGTTCTCCACAAGTCGATGGATATGCATGCTCACCTGCTTTCGGTGTATTTATGTGACGCTTGATGATGAACAGACGGCCAGCGGCATCTACCTCCCGGACGCCGACAACCAGAAGCAGAACGAGGGCGAAGTCGTCGCGGTTGGCCCTGGCGCCCGCACGATCGAGGGCACGCTGATCCCAGTGCAGAGCGCCGTCGGCGACAAGGTGTTGCTCCCAGAGTACGGCGGCTCGCTCGTGAAGCTCGGCGTGGACGAGTTCCACCTGTTCCGCGACGAGGACATCCTCGGCAAGCTCCAGTAAGCGTCAACCGCATCATCGTCCGATAGATTGGCTTTCCAGCCAGCGCCGCTTTTGGTCTGGAACCATCAGTGATGCCGATGGAGATAATGCGAGAACCACGCAAAAAGCAAGAGTCTTTTGGGGAGGAGAGTGCTGGTGAGGAGACGATGCGATGCAGGTCGTCGTTGTGCACCTGTGCATGATGATGGCTTGGTTGGTCTTTCAGCATTTTCCTGTTTGATCGACCCACGAGAAAGCAAGCGATAGGAAAATAAAGTATGTAAACGTTTACCCGAACCGGTTCGCATAGCTTTGCATTCATCGCTGGCTCTTTGGCACATGGAACGTGTGTGGCTTGGCTGTTGACTTGATTTGTATTTCAATAGATAACTGTACGCCCTGCAGGCTGACTGAGGAGCGACGATGGCACTTACAGACTTCAAGGTGTACGCACGGACGGACGGGCTTCTCACTTGGCCCTCGTCTCCTTCACCTTCTTGCCGCTCACGAATATTGTCTCGATGTTGCGGTCGTCGCCCAGAAACAAAAACTTCTGGAACGTCTGCAGCACGTCCGCAGCCTCGCTGGCGTCCTGCGCTTCGTCGATCGGACTGTTGTCCGAGTACGGGTTCACCACGAGCGCATCGAACTCCTTGCCGACCAGAAAGTTGCCGACCTTGTCAGCGAGTCCGAGGGACTCCGCGCCGCCGACGGTCGCCAAGTGGAAGGCTTCTGCGTACGTGAGCGCCTCTTCAGTGTCTTCTGCTTCATGCGCACTGCCGTTGCCGATGGAGACGAGCTTGGAGGCGATCACGGCCTGGCGGATCGCGTCCAGCATGGAAGTCGAGTATCCGCCCGAGACGTCCGTGCCCAGGCCGACCTTGATGCCTTCCTCGATCAATCGCCGGACGTTCAGGACGCCGCTGCTGAGTGAGAAGTTGGAGTTCGGGCAGTGGATCACAGCGGTCTGGCGCGAGCGGAGGATCTCGCGCTCGTCCTTGCTACACCAGATGCAGTGCGCCATGTACGATCGGTCGTGGAGAAGCCCGTGGTCGTCGTAGACCGCGGCGTAGCTCTCGCACTCCGGGTGCATGCTCTTGACCCAGCTGACCTCGGCGCGGTTCTCCGAAAGATGCGATTGCACTGGGAGCTTGGGCTCGTGCTCGCGAGAGATCTCGGCAAGCGCGCTCATCAGCTTGGATGTCGTGCTCGGCACAAAGCGCGGAGTGATCACGGGCGTGAGCAGCGGGTTCTTCTTGCTGTGCACGTAGTCGACGAACTCGCGCGTGTGCTGGATCGACGTCTGCGTGTCTTCGCGCAGCGGCTCGGAGCAGTTGCGGTCCATGTTGACCTTGCCGACGTACCCGCGCTGACCGAGGTCGTCGATGATGTCCGTGAGCACCTTGCACGCCTCCAAGTGGATCGTGGCGAAGTACGAGCACGTGGTCGTGCCGTTGAACAGGTGGCGCTTGACGGCCTTCGAGTAGACCGAGCGGGCGTACTCGACGCACTCGAACTTGGACTCGTAGGGGAACGTGTACTTCTCCAACCAGTCGAGCAGCGGCAGGTGCATGCCGACGCCGATGAACGAGTACTGCGGCGCGTGCGCGTGGCCGTCGACGAAGCCCGGCACGAGCAGCCTGTCGCCCAGGTCCACGAGCTCGTCGTAGCGCGGCGCGTCTGCGAGCGGGTGCTTGTTGAGGTCGAGCAGGAACGCGATCTTGCCGTCCTGGTCGACGCCCACGAGCCCCGGCTGCAGGATCTCGAGGTGGTTGAGCGCCAGCGAGTGCACGATGTTGCACTTGTACGCGACGACGCGCGCCGCCTTGACGACGACGACTGCTGCTGTTGTCTTGCTCATCATGTGTGTGTGTGTGTGTGGAGTGAAGAGAGAGAGGGGGTCTTGTGGGGATCTTGGTTGCGTCGCGCCGCTTGCCGTCGCCGAGGGAAAATGGCAAATGAGCGCTTCCGAGCAGCAGGCGGCGGGCTTCTCACATGTGCTGCTGCTTGCATGCGCGTGAGTGCGAGGGCCGGGTGGTTGAAGGAAGCCACGAGCGAGCGAGTGATGCGCACAGAGTCAGAGTGCGCGAAATTGAACTAATTTGCATTCAGAAACGATATTCAGCCACTCGAAGAGCAGGGAGTCGGAGAAGAAGCGTCATGATTGGTGGAAATGACGCACTCGAAACGTCTGCCTGGTTTCACATTCACATTCGCATTCAGGTTTTGTAGATGTGGACCACATGAGAGAAACGCGCATTCAACAGTCAGACAGCTCGTCGAATAGAATACCGCTGAGCTGTCGCAGTGCCGTTTCAGTGCAAATCGCACGTGGAGAATGGAAATGACACTGTCTAATAGAATGCTCGGTGCTGGTGGTCGCCCGCAGTGAGCTGCTGCCTGCCCACATGCGAACACAACAACAGCAAGACGATCCTTATCAAATGGCGGCCAGCCACTGACGCGTCTGCTTTTCATTTGCGCGCGCGACACGCCCACTCGGTGGGTTTGTGTTTCAAGCTCGAGCCTTGCTGCATCGAAAATCAAATCTGCATTCTTGACTTCTGAGGCTTGGGAGCTTTTCCAAAGGTCCCACGCTTGTCTTCCAGCAGAAAGATCGCGATTTCGCAGCGCTCGAGAAATCGAAGTCAACGGGATGATAGGAAGCTTCGCAAAGCCCAGAGCGATTTTGTTTTTGATCGAGCGCAGGCGCGAGCACTTTGCCCATGAAAACAAACAAAAACACGTCTTTCGACCGCGTTGGTTGGTTGGTCCTGCTTTGGCAAAGGAGGGAAGAATCGTGCCGTGATGATCAAAAATCTCCCCCCTTCGTTCTCTATGCGAGCTGCGTGTTTGGCTCGGCGAGCCAAGTGGATGCAGCCACATTCTGCGGTGCACACAAGTGAAGCAGAATAGGGGCGAGAGCAAACAAACTCCGTTGTGAAGCTTCGGCTCTGTCCGAGCTTGTGACCAGCCGATCATTTGCACACGCTTCAATCCAATCAACCCGTTTACGTACGAGATGGTGTGTGTGTGTGTGTGTGCATCCCCCGTCGTCTGATGTGACTGGCTGGCAAAACATCTGCGACAAAACAGAAACGAGATGAAATTTGACCTCGTTTTCCTGAATTCTACATGTACCCATGCCAAAAAGCCATCAAAACGCCTTTCTGAGTGATGGTCTGGGTTGGTTTCTGTCGCAAATCCGAGCCAAGAGCAAGAAGCGTGGTGGTAATTTCACCTGTTTTCGCTTTCCTCAAAAGTCACCGTGACGCTTCAAAAGGCCAACAAACAAAACAAAACAAACAGCCAGAGAAGAAGGAAAGGAAAAACGCCAGCCAGCCAGCGCACAAAGCAAGCAACCAGCAAGCGAGCGAGCGACGGATATAGAAACCCGCCCCCGCCGCCTTCCGTCCATCTATATTGAGCAGAAGCAGCAGCGCCACCACTCGCTCTCTCTTCTCGTCTCTCTCGTCTCTCGCACTCGCTGTCACACACACACACAGAAAGCAAGAAGCACCGCCGTCCGAACGTCCGTCGTGCGGTCGCAGCGCAAGAAAGCAAGCAGCAAGCGTGGCGAAGCGTCAGCGTCAGCGGTCGAGCAAGCGAACGCGCGTTGCTGTTCAACGAGCTCCCAGCCACCATAACGGGACCACGTCAGGACTCCGGACGCCGCGCAGAAGCTCAACGGATGGGATAAGTTTCGTTCCGGTTGCAATTCACACGAGAGGAGGCGAACACTAGCAAGAGAACGTCATCGCCCCCTGAACGAACACGAGAGGAAGAGCAGCAGCAGCGGAAGGGAACCCACCACAAGAACGTATCGAGAGAGAAGCGAGGGAACGATGATCGCGCCGACCAACAAGCCCACGCTCGTGCAGTGGGAGCACCTGTCGTTCGTGATCATGGACGCGCCGAACGACAGCAACCTCCACCTCTACCTGAAGGAGCTCAAGAAGCACAACGTCACGGACCTCGTGCGCGCCTGCGAAGTCACGTACAGCCGCGAGTCGGTCGAGGCCGCGGGCATCCACGTCCACGAGCTCGAGTTCCCCGACGGTGAGCCCCCTGACGCCGACATCCTCGACAAGTGGCTCGACCTCGTCTCGGATTGCTTCAAGGACAACAAGATCGACTCGAAGAACAACAAATCCATCGCGGTGCACTGCGTCGCGGGCCTCGGACGGTGCGTTTTTGCTTCCTGTTGCTGCTGTTGCGGGTTGAATTTCCATTTACCAAGGACTAATGATGGCATTACTGTCTAATTGTTCGAATGCAGTGCGCCCGTGCTGGTCGCCATCGCGCTCATAGAGTTCGGGCTTGACCCGATCAACGCCGTCGAGCACATCCGCAAGTTCCGCCGCGGCGCAATCAACTTGCGCCAGCTCAAGTACCTGGAGAAGTACCAGCCGCGCCGCGGCCACAAGCCCAAGTGCTCCATCATGTGAATCCCAGTAGCCCCAGCCCCAGCATCGGCACCAGCGTCTCGGCTTTATCGAGATGGCCAACCAGTAGCTATTATAGCCATAGCGACCGTCGCTTCCTCATGCTTTTCTGCATTCGAGCGTGCCAGTAGTGGGTTCATTTTTCATTTCTTCATTCGTCTTTCAACCACAAATCATACAAACAACATAGCGCCATCGCAACCTGGGAACATTCACACAATGCCTCCATCACTAAATTCAGTACTTGCTCTCGGTCTTTGGAGCCTCAAGCGCCTGCTGCAGCAGGGGCACGACCTGCTTGCGCGACGCGCCGGCGTTGCGCTGACTGAACGCCGTCAGCCACTCGTGCGCGTGCGTGGCCGGCAGCTCAAGGCGCTCCAGCTGCAGCGAGCCTTCCTGTTCCAGGAACTGCACGCATTTCGGCACGAGGCTCTTGGTTTCCTTGTCACCACTGCTGCTTGGCTCGTAGAAGAGCAGCTGGCGGCGACGCGTCCCATCGGCGTCCACGTACATGGTCATGACGAGCAGGAACGCGAGATTGTTCTCCTGGGCGAACGCTTGCAGCTGCTCGATAAGCGCGGCGCTCGCGTCTGCTTTCTTCACGAAGCGCTGGAGGTCGATGAGGATCGCGCTCACGCCGTACACGCCGCCGTCAGAAGGCAGCTGGAACTCCTTGTAGTCGCACTGCAGGCAGTTGCGCACAGTGAAGGCGTCCCAGTGCGCCGGGTTGAACTTCTCGGCCTGCAGCCACGTGAAGAGCGCCTCTTTGGTCGCGAACGACGTCTTCTCCAGCTCATTCGCGACCTGAATGTCACGTGCGGTCACCTTCTTGGCCTTGGGGTCGAAGTTGACGCTGTCCAGACCGATGACTGCGAGCAGCAGCGTCGACGAGAGCGCGAAGACATCGTCGTTGCGGCCGTGCACATTGCTGAAATCGACGATCTTCTCGGCCACGAGCGTGCAGTTGGACGCCACAAGCGCCTGGCCGTCGGCGAACGCGATCTCGCGCACGGGCGCCGTCGGGTGCTTGCCCAGGTCCATGTGGTGGTCCAGGATCTCGACCACCTGGCCGATCTCGCTCTTCGATTGCAGCTGCGCGGATACCATGCGCTTCGTGTTGAGCGCGTTGTGGTCCAGCAACGTCAGACGCAGGGTCGCGCTCTTGCTGCCTGCACCTCCAAAGGCCGCGTGCTGCCATGGGAACTCGTCCACGAACAAGAGCGCGTCCAGGTCGAGCTGCAGCTTGCTGAAGAGGGACGACACGTCGCAGCGCAGCACGAGCTCCTCGCGCGGGATCGGGAGCACTGGAACGTATACGTCCGCGTGTTCGTGCGCGTTGAGCGCCTTGCTGTGCTGCTTGAAGTGCGCGTAGACCAGCGAGCTGACGATCGAGTCGGCGTCGGCGGCCTCGTTGCCGATCACCACGTGCACCACTTTCGGTGCGGCTGTGGTATCATTGCTGCTGGTACGGATGTTGGCGACAATGGAGTGCACGTCGGTCTTGGCCTGGCGCAGGAAGGCGTTGAACGCGCTGACGCTCTGCGCAACGGCGTCTTCGGTGCCCTGGCGCCACTGGAACGCGGAGATGGTGGCGATGGAGCTCATGGCGCGACGGCGTCGGATGCGGATCTGCTGGATCGTGCGAATGCCCTGCCTCATATTTCGAATGTGGACCTCTTTCGTTGAAAAAAGGAGCCCAACATGAGTTGACGGTCCGTACCTTTGATAATGATATTGAAGGCGATGATGTATTCGTGCATCTGTTACTTTAGTGCTAGGAAGGGGTTTATAAGCACGGTTCAGCAGCAAAACCGTCCGGCTCGACACCGCGGTTCGTTTTCGCGCGCTCACTTTGCATTTCAGCAGAAATAGTGCGGGAACCGAGCCGAACGCAAGCGAAAGAAGGAGCTCTCGAAGCACTCGTGCGCTTGCCATCACTTCCGCATCTGTGCTCCAGGCGACTTGTGTGGCAGTGCGGCGCGAGCAAGAGACAAAGTCCTCTAGGTACGCATGAGCGCTGTGTCGCCGACCGAGACGGAGCAGGTGACGCCACCGCCGTCGCCGTCGCGCTTTGCGTTCGATGAACTCGAAAACGAAGAAGCTGTCGAGAGCGACACGCACTCGGACGACTCGGACTACGTGCCTGGCGCGTCGAGTGCGAAGAAGAGCAAGGGAAAGAGCAAGGCGAAGAGCAAGAAGCGACTGCGGCAGGGCGGTAGTGGCAGCGACAGCAAGAAGAAGAAGAAGGCGGCTGTCAAGAGCAGAGGTGCGGATGGTGACGAGGAGGCGTACAAGCCGGATGACGACGACGACGATAAAGAAGAGATCAGTATGGGCTCACCTGCTCGCTCGGTCTCGCCCAGTGGCGGCAAGTTCAAGAGCTCGAAGAAGCAGAAGAAGGACGCGAAGAACTGGCTGGACGATGGCTGCGCTCTGACGTTCGCCAAGCGCATCGAGGACTTCAAGCGCGAGCTCAAGAAGACCATGCGCGAGGAGCGCGTGAGCTTCTACAACAACCCACGGCCTCAGATACAGACACAGTCAGCGCGACAAGTAGATGACGAAGAAGAGAAAGACGGAGACAGCGACTTGCTGGACGACGGCGCTTTCCACGATGAAGTCGTCGCTCCGGACCAGACAATAGGAGACGCGATTGTACTAGAAAGTACACCGGAGACTGACGAGGAGCAGTACTACGCGCCGGACGACACAATCCAGACGGACTCGGGGCTCGTGGTGCCGAAGTACATCTACACGCACCTGTTCCCGCACCAGAAGGAGTGTCTCGAGTGGCTGCTGCATCTGCACGAACGCAACACGGGCGGTATCCTAGGTGACGAGATGGGGTTGGGGAAGACCGTGCAGATCGCGGCCTTCCTCGGTGCTATGCACCATGAACGGCGCGTTCGCACTGTGCTGTTGCTCTGCCCGGCGTCCGTGCTGCTGCAATGGGTGCGCGAGTTCCACAAGTGGTACCCGTTGATGCGCGTGGTGCTGTTGCATGGCTCTGGCTCGGGGATGACGCTGGCTGGACGGACGTACGCTCAGCTGATCCAGGAGGTGCTGGAAGACGGAGACGATGAGGAGAACCACATGGTTGACTCGGGTGGCGGCGTCGTGATCTCCACGTACGAGAACGTGCGCCAGTACCAGGAGCTCTTCATGGACGTCGAGTGGGACTACGTGGTGCTGGACGAGGGCCACCGCATCCGCAACCCGGACGCCGAGATCACGCTCGTGTGCAAACAGTTGAAGACGGTGCACCGCATCATTCTCACGGGCACGCCGATCCAGAATCGTCTGCGCGAGCTCTGGTCGCTCTTTGATTTTGTGTACCCGGGGAAACTGGGCACGCTGCCGACCTTTGACGACGAGTTCGTACTGCCCATTCGCACGGGCGGGTACGCAAATGCGTCCAAGATGCAGGTGTTGATGGCGTACAAGTGCGCGCTGGTGCTGAAGGACTTGATCAACCCGTACCTGCTGCGACGGACCAAGAAGGAGATCCAGCACGTGACCAAGATGCCTGAGAAGATGGAGCAGATCATCTTCTGCAGTCTCACGCCGCGGCAGCGCAGCGCCTACCAGACGTACCTGAACTCGTCCGAGGTGGCATCCGTGCTGCGGCGCGACATCCGCCCGTTCCGCGCGATCTCCATCCTGCGCCACATCTGCAACCATCCGGACTTGCTGGCGACTGTGGGCGACAATGGCGTAGCGGCCTACAGAGCGCTGAGTGGCGAGATCGAGGACTACGGAGCACCGGAAGGCAGTGGGAAGATGCTCGTGCTGGGCAAGATCCTGAGCATGTGGAAGGAGCAGGGTCACCGCGTGCTGCTCTTCACGCAGACGCGCAAGATGCTTGACATCCTCGAGAGCCTCATGGCGCGCCTCGGGTACGTTTTCTGTCGTCTGGACGGCACCACGAGCGTCAAGGAGCGGCAGTCGCTGCTGGACGCGTTCAACGCCGACGGCAGCAAGATCTTCATCTTTTTGCTCACGACCCGCGCCGGAGGGATTGGGATCAACCTGATCGGCGCCGACCGCGTCGTGATCTTTGATCCAGACTGGAACCCGTCGACAGATTTACAGGCCCGTGAGCGGTCCTGGCGACTGGGACAGACCAAACAGGTGACGATCTACAGACTCATCACGAGCGGCACGATCGAGGAGAAGATCTACCACCGACAGATCTTCAAGCAGTACCTGACGTCGAAGGTGCTGCATGACGCCAAGCGCAAACGCTGCTTCAACAAGCACTCGCTGCGAGATCTGTTCGTGCTAGGCGACGAGAAGGACCAGGGAGGGGCCGAGACGAACGACCTATTTATTGCGGGCAACGTGGAGAACCCAACGGCGTTAGCTGTTGGTACTGATGACGAAGACGACGAGGCTAAGAGAGATGGTGAAGAAGACGGACAGGTAGGTGATGAAGGCTTCGAAGAAGACGATGGCGACAAGGAGGCCGGGACGAACAGCGCGAGCGCCGGCGACAACGACGCGATCCTGAAGAAGCTCTTTGACGGCGAGGGCATCCGCGGTGTGTTCAACCACGATGCGGTCGAGTGCGACGGCGTGCAGAACCAGGAGGCCGACCTGATCGACATGGAGTCCTCCAAGATCGCCAAGTCGGCGTTGAGTTCGCTTCGCGCGTCCTGCGCTTTGATTCGCCAACAGCGGGAGAGTCTGTTTACGCCCACGTGGACAGGCCGCAGTGGCGTCGCGGGGGACCCGACGCAGCGAGCTGGACGCTTTGGGAACCGCGTGGCGCGCGGGCGGCAGCCACCGGCTTCTTTGGGCTCCGCTGGATCATCGTCTAGTAATAGTGTCCTTGGTGTCGTGCGGCGCAATAGAACATCACCAGCACAGCAGCAGAGCACCGCCACCACTGGCAGAAGTCTATTCGCACAGAAGACGCTCTCTTCCCATGACATGCTGGCGAAGATCAAGATGCGCAAGAATGGCGTGGCGCAGTCGTCGACTTTCATAGGGAACATCGGCGGTCCGAGCCTCAAGAACGGCTTCATGGGCGCGGACGAGATGGCCAAGCAGCTGCACGCGTTCCTCACGCCGTCTTCGACGGACCCGCGGCGGCGCAATGGCGTAACGACCGAGGACCTGCTCGAGACCTTCGCGACACTCATCGCACCCAAGGACAAGCTGGTGTTCCGCAACCTGCTGCGCGACATGGCCGAGTGCTGCGGCCGCAAGTGGACGCTCAAGCAGGAGTTCGTGACCGAGCCGTCGTGAGCATTTGTTGGATGTGTAACTGAAGTAGACACCCGACGCCATGTGGAATATGACATGCGATCTGTCCATCTCAGATGATCACTTTTCAGAAGCTGCTAGCTAGACTTCACCATCACAGTAGGTCCTCAGACCAACAATCGTACGAAGCGACTCCCAAGTGATGCGCCTTCGCACAGTTTCCGCTGCGAACTTGAAAATGGTCGACACCATCAACGCGTCGAGTGCGTTGCGAGCTTTCACAGCCGAGGTCTCGCGCTGAACGACACTGAGAAACGCCACTTTCGCCTGCATTGGCAGTGTGGGAGACAGCAGCTCGCCGTGGAAATCTCACTCGATCTTGTTGCGCTCAATGACGGCGGGGTCGGTGGCTTCGAGTTCTTCATCTTCTTCGGAAGAGTAGTCCCCGTCGTCGTCTTCACGCGGAAGCCGTGTGTAGACCGCCGGCTGGACGAACAGCCTTGGGTTCGATAGCTGGAGGTACGGAAGCGTCTTGTTCACACCGAGCGCTTGGTGCAGACTCACGAAAGCCTGGTGCTCCATGTCTTTCCGCTGCGTGTGCAGCTCTTGAAGCGCAGGAGTTTGCTTTGGATTCGAGAGCGCTTTTGCGACCGACTTGTTCAACTGCCTCATCGCTGAACTCGTTCCCAGAGGTGTTCCGTGACAGTAGCTTAGCTCCGAATGAACCGTATAAAGCACATAGCAGCATCTCGCGGTCGTCCAACTCGGTGTTACTGAGGTCGAGATGTTTCAGGCTCGCGCAGTGATCCAGGGTGGCTGGAAGCACTCTGGGGCCTCGATTGATGAACACTGGGAGCCAGCACGCCACTCGATCGACTCTGCTCAGCTTGTTGAGCGTGCATTGAAGCGGCAGCGACTCCACGTGGGATCCGTACCGGAGCGCACAGCAGAACTTGACCACCGTCTGCACTTTGATCGTCTCAGCCCTGAAGGAAATGTTCCGCAGCCCATTTTGCTGCTCTGGGTTTACATCAAACGCCGCCTGGACGCGCAGGAGCTCGAGCGCTATGAACGGACGGTCTTTGCGCGCGCCGCTGAGTTCGGACACATCTCCGTGCTGCAGTACATGCATGAGCACCATCCGGACGAGCTCTACTTGGCCAAGCTCTACGTGATCGCAAGACGAAACAGTAATTATGAGGCTGAGGCGTGGCTCAACGAGCTTGAGCGGTGAACTCAAGCGGGTGAGTTCGTGCAAATGAGGCATAACACAACACCCGTGCTACCAAACTAAGTACCCCTCTCACATCTTGCTCTAAAAGCCAAACCTGCGGGGCGTGCGCAATGGCGTGCGCGCATCCACTGGGTCGCGCCTGCCGGGCGTGGCCATGTTCATGCGCTGCTTCTTGCTCTTCTTGCTCTCGAGGTCGCGCACGAGCAGGTCCGTCCCGCGCTCTGCCTCCGTCTCGCGCAGACGCGTGGCCATCTCCTGCTCCATGCTCTCGGCCTCGGCCTGCTCCTTCATGCGCTTGAGCAGCCGCGACTTGTACGACTCCTTCACGCTGAAGAACATGGGTCCGAGCTCCGCGAGCCACTCACCCTCGACTGCCGTCGTGCACTGCATGTACTCCTTCGTCGTGTAGATGAGCTCGTGGTAGACCACAAAGTCCGGCGTGTAGCCCAGGCCGAAGAGCGCGGCGCTCGGGTGCAGGTTGCACGGCATGCCCGTGAGCATGTTGACGTACTCGCCGATGCCCTTCATCTGCGCCGAGTTGTAGAAGTAGGCCGAGCAGATGGCCTTGCGCACGACGTCCCAGGCGCCGTCGCACGAGCGCAGTGCCACCTTCTGCTGCTTCATGATGTCCACGAGCTGCTCGCGCACCTCGCGCGCCTTGCGCAGCCCCTTGACGTGGATGAAGTGGTCCGAGCACCACGCGCTCGAGTACTGGTTCATCTTCCACTGGTTGAACACGTTCAGCAGCGTCAGGTGGTCGCTCTCCGGCACGAAGAACTTCTCGCGCGCCGCGTCGCTCTCCTCCTCGCGGTCCTTCGGCCGGAAGAACACGCTGGGCACCGACAGCATGGACACGACGATCAGCACCTCAGCCGAACAGCCCAGCTGCTCGCTGAAGAGCAGCATCTTGGCCAGCGGCGGGTCGAGCGGGAACACGACCATCTTCTTGCCGATCTCCGTCAGCTCGCCCGTGTTGTCCAGTGCACCCAGCACCCAGAGCTGGTACATCGAGTTGGTGATGTTGTCCTGCGGTGGCGGGTCCATGAAGTCGAACTCGAGCAGGTTCTTCACGCCCAGCGACTTGAGCAGCAGCACGATGTACCCCAAGTTCGTGCGCTGGATCTCCGGGATCTGCGCCTCGAGCATCTCGTTCACGTACTGGCGCTCCGTGTACATGCGGTAGCTAAAACCCGGACCGGTGCGTCCAGCTCGCCCGGCGCGCTGGTTGGCGTTCTGCTGGCTGATGGGGCTGATCTGCAGCGCGTCCATGCCGATGCGTGGGTTGTAGACCTTGACTTTGCAGAAGCCTGAGTCGATGACGTACTTGATGCCGTCCACGGTCAGCGACGTCTCGGCGATGTTGGTGGACACGATGCACTTGCGGATGTCGGACGCGTCAAAGATCTTGGCCTGCAGGTCCGCTGGCAGCTGCGAGTACATGGGCAGCACCATGAGCGGCGGCGCGCCATCCACTTTGCCCATGCGCTCCGCCAGCATATAGCACGTGGCCTCAATGTCCTCCTGGCCGGTCATGAACACGAGGATGTCGCCTGGCGGGTGCGACAGGTGGATCTGGATCACCTGCTTGACCGTCGAGTCCACGTAATCTTCGCTCGGCGACTTTGCAAAATATGTCTCGACGTGGAACGTGCGGCCCGGGATCGTGTACATGGGCACGCCGCCGAAGAAGCTCGCGAACTTGTCGGCGTCCAGCGTTGCGGACGTCACAATGAGCTTGAAGTCGCTGCGGCGCTGCACCACCTTGCGCAGGATGCCGAAGAGCACATCCGTGTTGAGCGCGCGCTCGTGGGCCTCGTCCATGATCACGGCCGAGTACGTGTCCAGGTCCGCCTCTCGCAGCGACTCGCGCAGCAACACGCCCTCGGTCATGTACTTGATGATCGTCTTGTCGGACGTCAGGTCTTCGAAGCGGATCGCGTAGCCCACTTCTTCGCCCAGCACCACGCCCATCTCCTCGCTCACACGCTGCGCGACCGACATGGCAGCCACACGACGCGGCTGCGTGCAGCCGATCATGCCGTACTGTGAGTAGCCCTCTTCGTGCAGGTACTGGGTCAGCTGCGTCGTCTTGCCCGAACCCGTCTCGCCCACGATCACGACGATCTGGTTCTCGCGGATCACCTGCAGCAGCTCCTCACGACACTGGTAGATGGGCAGGAACTGGCGCTGCTGCTTGATCGTGCGCGTCTTGGCAAACTCGCTCACGGCCTTTTGCTTCTTCAGGTGGGTCGAGAATTGGCTCTCGGCCTTGTAGTTCACGTCCTCTCCACCTTCGCCGGCTTCCTGCTTCTTCCTCTCTTGCTCGTCGTCCTCTTCGTCCGAGTTCTCGGCCGCTTTCACGCCGATGGCGTCGCCCATGCGCGAGCCGCCGATCTCCCAGAAGCGCTTGCGCATCTTGGACCGCTCGCGCTTCTCACGCACCTCGCGCACTAGCTGACTGCCTTTGCGCGCACACACGGCCATGTCTGACGTCGGGTCCTTCACGGTCGACACCATCTCCGTCTGCGTCGTGAACGACACGCGGCCGTCGAGAAAGGGCGGCTTCGTGTTGTGCACCATGATCTGCACGCGCGCGTCCAGCTCCTCGTCGAACTCCGTGTCCACGCGTCCGCTGGCCACCACGCCACTCGTGAGCAACCGGTTGTTCTCCCACGCCTCCTGGTCCACGTTGAGCGCCGAGGCGCGAGCCGACATGCCCTTGAGCTTCGTCTCCCCGCGCGCGCGCGTGGCCGCGAGCTTCTCCTCCATCTCGCGGAACTTTTGTTTGCTGCCCATGAACGCGCGCTCCTCGTGCATCTCGTAGCCGCCGGCCTCGTCATTTAGATAGAACTCGCGGTCGAAATCCTCCTCCGTCTCGTCATCGTACTGTTTCTTCGGTGCTTCACGGCGGCGGAACGTACTGCGCTGGCGGTCGTTGTCCTCCGCCGCGTACCCGTATCGGTCCTCCACCTCGTCGCTGCGCCCACCCGAGCGCGTCATCGGACTCGGCGTCGGGTGGTCCCAGTCGCTGCTGCGGCCGCCTCTGCTGCTGCTGCTACCATCTCGACCGCGTTGTGTGCTGGGCGTTCGGGTAGACGACGGCGTTCGTTCGTCACGGTCGCGGTATCTGTCAGGAGAGTGCGAGGAGACGCTGCGCAGGCGCTCGGGCTCGTCCCACTCGCTCGCGTTCAGCGCCACAGATCGCTCAGAGCGCGCGCTCATCGTGCTTCTCGTACTCGTGACAGAACGGCGGTCGTAGTTCCTATCACTCGCACTCGCACTACTGCTGCTGCTGCTGCTGTAGTCGCTATCGTAGCGACTGCGGCTGGACGAAGAAGATCCATCGCGTCTCTCCTCACTCTGTCGTCGAGTGTCATCAGCAGCAGGAGACAATGGTGACACCTGCTGCTGGCTCTGTCTGCGCTTCTCCTCTGCAAGTCGGTCGAGCCCCAGTAGCGACACGCGCGGATGGGATTCGTCGTCATCGCCGCTCTTGTTCCTGCGCGCATTGCCGAAGAGCTCCGTCTTTCGATCCTCGCGAGATCCTGCGGATGACGACGACGGACGCTCCGACCGATGGGAAGCGGATGAGCGCTCTCTGCTGCGACTGCGGTGCCTGCTGCTGCTGCTGCTTCGCGGCGTGTTCCGGCTGCTGCGCGAGGACTCGCGGCTCCTGCTGCGGCTGCGGCGCGACTGCGACGAGTGGTACTCGCGCGCCATCTTTGCTCTGCTCTGTTTGCTCTGCGCTTGGCTGCTTGTTGGTGGTTCTCTTGAATGACATCTGGCCCATGCGTTATGCAAATAGCGAGCTGGGCATGTTGTAACATTTCGCACGTCGAGAGGTTGCTTTCCTCCGATCAGCAGCAGTCCAAAGAGAGTGCAGCAGATCTGATCCCGGGTTATTTTCGATCGCCTTAGCTCACTTGAGTTAGTCGGCAATCGGGTTATGGAAGTGAGCTCAACGCCAGCAAAACAACCCCGGGATCAGATCTGCTGCACTCTCTTTGGACTGTTGCTGATCGGAGGAAGGCAAATTCTCTATTGAGGCGCGAAACCGGTGCCGGATAAAGCATGAGGTTTGAACTTGGAAAACTAACAACAAAAAGACAGGATTGGTTTGGTAGCATGACTGAACGAATTCGTTCACCGAGCAACACGCTGTACAGGTCAGGACTCGCTGAGCCACGACACCGCACCAGGCTTGTTGCATCGTCTCGCGATCGCGAGCAGCTCGTTTCTGAGGAACTCGTCCGAATGGCGCTGCTGCATGTACTGCAGCACTGAGACACGCCCGAACTCAGCGGCGCGCATGGCGACAGTCCGTTGATAGCTCTCGTGCTTGGTTGCGTCCAGAAACTGCAGGATGGCCACGTGTCCGTCGCGCGCAGCCATCTGCGTGGCCTGTCTAGCGCTGCTGCTCGTCTCCCTCTCTTGCGCATAGAGCCATCGCACCATCTCCAAGTGGCCGTTCAGGGCGGCGGACTCTAGCGCTTTCTCCGTGCAGCCTGCGCCTTTCGAGTGGAGCCACTGACAGACGTGCAGGTGGTTCTTCTCTGCGGCCTTGTCCATCACAGCTCGAGGGATCCGCACCTGCGGGCGATATGCGTGCAGACACTGGAAAGCGCTCAGGTTGCCCTTCTTGGCCGCGGTCTGCATGGCGATCCCCAGTTTCTCTGCGCTGATCTCGCGGTTCGTCGCCATCAGACGCTGCAGCAGGTGCGGCAGCTCTTCCTGCACGGCCAGCAGGACGGACCAGTGGACCGAGTGGTCCACGAAGCGCTCGATGATGCGCGCGACATCCACGAGCGGAGGGTGCGCGTGCTGCTTGGCGCGCAGCACCACGGCGACGGACATCAGCAGCGGCGGCGGAAGTGGTGGCGACGCCTTCTCCATCGTTGCGATCTGTGACGTTGCGATTTGTGAAAGTGGCGTCCTCCAATTGTGACAACCCCACACCAAGACGTCCTAATCCAATACCATTGATGGGTGTCCTAAATCATTCGTTCGTGTGCCAAACCCAATCAGAAAATATCCTGAAAATATTCTGAAAGAGTAGGACAGAACATTTCAGGACATTTTCAGCGAGTTGAAGCACAAGAGTTCACCAGCGACATCGCGCATCCAAAGCCGCATTCTGGGCGAAGCCGTCACCGGAAGCGACGGTTCTGTGCGGAGCGCTCTTGCGCAAGAGGACCCCAGAAAGAATTCACGCCATGAAACACTGCGAATGGTGACGAGAGCACTGCATGGTGCGTCGGCACGGTATTATACTGCGTCTCTCTACAAAGTTAAATAGCTCGCGAGTCTTCTGGTTAAATATGCATGCTGCTGCTGGCGTTGTTTGGTCGTTTGTCTCGCGTTCTGAGGTTTGGTGGACGTCTCGACTTTTCGCTGCCAGTGTCCTCAACGACCGTCTCTACAGCAGGACAAGCTTCCTCACTTCTTGCTGGCGCTTGTCGATTCGCCCCGCACTCGGACTCCGCGCGCTCGTGGGACAACGCTCGGCGCGGTGCTCGTTGAGCCACTGAACGACGTGCAAGTGGCCGTTGAAGATGGCGAAGTCCATCGCGACAGTCGAGCAGCCCTCCTTGCGGTTGGCGTCCAGCCACTGCAGCACGCGCAGGTGACCACCCGCCGCAGCCGTGTCCATCGCGGCGGTCGAGCAGCCTTCCGAGCGGTTGTAGTGCAGCCACTTGACGATGTCCAAGTGGCCGCACGCGGCGGCGCTGTCCATGGCGTGGGTCGTGCAGCCTTCACTGCGGTGCTCGTGGAGCCACTGGACGACCTCGAGGTTGCCCGCGAACGCTGCCGAGTCCATCACGGTGGTGGAAATCAAGTACTGCGGTCGGTACGCGTCGAGCCACTGCATGACGCGCAGGTCGCCCTTGTCTGCGGCGACGCGCATGGCCCAGCCCATCTGGCGCTCGGTGATCGCGGCTTCTCTGTCTCCGAGTCGCT
>JAASFQ010000181.1:0-37201 GCA_023333845.1 Globisporangium polare | reverse complement strand
GATGACACCACAAGAAAGGAAAACCGCGAGCAAACCAAGCGGCCACGTCAGCGGCGTCAGCTCGAGCCTCCGTCCAAACGGTTTTGGTGGTCAGCCTCATGGCCACAAGTGAACAAAGGAAAACCCCTCCTGCAGTTTGCGCGCGTGTGCTTCGCGAAAGAAAGAAAGAAAGGCTCGACGCGCAATCAGAGGTGTCCAAGGAAGAGGTCCGGCCAACAGGTGCGAGCGAGCGACTCGAGTTCGCTTGTGTGCATTGGCGAAAGCTGCGCGCGCCGGATTTGTGTGTGTCCGTTGGTTTGTTTTGTGAGCAGCAAGTTGCCATCCGCAAGGCGGATCAGAGCTGGAAAAGGTTGAGTATCTCCTTGTGCAATACCCTTGCACAACGATTTTCGACTTCACTGGGTTCCATGAGCAGCAGCTCTGGCCGAACACTGTACGAAACAATAGACCTCCACAAAGACATGCTGTTGCAAATCACGTTGGCATTTCCGCCCTGCTGTTTCCTTGTTTCCCGCTCTCTCTCCCTTCCCATTGGCTCAAAAGGCGTCACCATCTCGGATTCCCTGCCGCGACTGTCAAATGTATCGGAACTTTGCATGGCGTGAAGAAAGGAAAGGGACGACGACGGTGGGACGAGCGGGCGTGTGTTGTCTGGGCGGGCGCTTCGGCCCTTCGTCTGCACGAGTGCGTTAGGAGCGACAAAACGCCAGTATTGCCTCACGGGCCGGACGACGTGCAGACTCAATCGCACTCAGGGCGGGTGCTGTGCCGTTCATTACCAGCAAGCGTCTACCCACCAGCAGCTCCAGCAGTCAGCTGAAGTCCCAGCCAAACAGCTACAGTACGAGACCGACTGACTGACTCCACGAGCGGGCGGCGGCGGTCCAGTATCCATTCTTTCGTGCTCTTGTGTGTGAGAGTGCGTTCGCTCGTATCGAACGCGTGTGTGGTGTCGTTCGTAGCTCTCTCTCTCTCTGTCGCTGCATTGCGCCTGCACGCACGAACGCCTCCCCCGTGCTCCGTCGCGTGGTGGTGGAGAGAACAAGTTCGTCCTCGCGATTCGCGCAGTCCAGTCCGTCTTGTCTGTTCTCGAGCGACCGAGCGTCATAAAGCAAACGAGCAGGCATCCATCTCTCGTAAAGAGATAGACATGGCGACACAGCAGCAGGGCGGCGGCATGCCGCCCATCCGCTTCAGCGCCGAGCGCCGAGCGCAGTACGAGGAGATCTGCGACGACCTCATCCAGCGCGCGCTCGAGCACTACGACGAGTTCCACAGCGCCGAGACGCTCCACCGCTGGAAGCTCGTGCGCCACCGCGACGCACTCTCTGTCTACAAGGACCGCATCCACAGCGCCGTCCAGCAGCAGCAGCAGCAGCAGCAGTTCACCAGCAGTCACAGCAGCAATAGCAACAGCGGTAGCAGCGACAGCAGCTCTATCGGCGCCAGTGTGTCGTCGTCCAAGTCGAGTCTCATGATGTGCAGCGGACTCATCCCCGGCACGCTCGAGGACATCATCAACGGCGTGTACTGCGACAACACGGAGAGCCTGCGCGTGGTGAAGGCGATCCTGAACGACCGCTTCCTGGACGGCACCATGGTGCACGTGTTCGAGGCAAACGCGCTGGACGCACCCGTGATCTTCTCGGGGATCAAGTGGTTCGCAATCAAAGTGCCCGGCGGACAGCTCGTGCACGACCGCGACGCGCTCACCTTTGAGCGCATGGGTCGCATCGTCGACCGCAAGGGCAACTACTTTGCGTACCACGTGCTCCAGTCGATCGAGCTGCCCGAGTGGCCCGCGAACCGCGACCGCAGCCTCGTGCGCGCGTACACGTCGCTCTGCTACCTGTACCGGCGCGTGAGCGACGACTGGATCGGCTGCTTCATGGTGGGCGACTTCGACCCGAAGGGTAGCATGCCCCAGTCGCTCTCCGAGTTCATCGTGGCCGACAAGTTCCTGAGCATCGGTAATGCCCTTGAGTGCACGCACGCCAAGGCCTTCTCGGCGCTCATCGCGGCCAACGCGGACCGCATGGCGTCCACGAGCAAGTACTGCGACATGTGCATGGCGACGCCCAAGTTGTTCGCCCCCCAGCACAAGATGTGCATGGGCTGCCGGCGCAAGGTGTGCGTCAAGTGCCGGCAGAAGCGCGTGGTCTTTCGCCTGCACCTGCGCTCGCGACGGCCCGAGCACGAGACCTTCTGCAGAGAGTGCGTGGACCGCGTGGTGCACCACTCGGGCGTCCGGCGGCCGCTGCGTGACGAGGACGAAGAGGAGATCCCGATCCTGTCGTCCAGCGACGAGCAGCAGCGAGCGCAGCGCTTCGAACCAGCGGCCACGGGGTTGAGGCATTCGATGATTGGTGGCATGTCGAGTCAGCAGCAGCAGCAGTGGAGATCGCCAGCGCACGGTAACGACAACAACGGATTGGACAATTGCAATGAGAACGCGAGTCTGAATTCGAATTCGAGCAACAACTCGTCGCCCTCGGAGCACTTGGCGCAGTTCCAGAACGAGTTCCGGTGGAAGCGCGTGAACGAGAGCGAGATCGACCTGGACCGCGTTGCGGACTTTGTGCGCAAGTTCCAGAGCGAGCAGAGCGAGTTCGCGTGGAACAAGGAGGAGCTGCGGCGGCTCTCGGCGCAGCTGGGGTCGCACCGCATGAAGCGCACGAAGGAAGGCCGCACGAACCGCCGCGTGGACACGCCCGCGGAGCTCAATCCCGTGCAGCTGCGGCGCCGGCCGTCCAACGGGTCCAGTCGGGGCGTCGGTGGGCCACCACAGGTACCGAAGATGAAGCCCCGGCCGCGCTCGGGTACGGACGCGATCTTCCAGCACCACAAGCCGATGACCTCCGAGCAGACGCAGCGCACGTGGACCCCACCGAACAATAGCTCGAGCTTCGGCCAGCTCCGGCCACCACCCCAGCGACCGAGCGTGGCGTCGGCCTTCGACCCGCTGTACCAGGACCCCGAGGCTGCGTACCAGTCGTTCAAGGACGCGGTCTCGCGCATGCAGCAGTCGCAACCGCCGAAGCTCAAGACGACGCTCGTGTTCGACCACGAGCGCGGCGAGTACGTCCATGTGGCCCGAGAGCCCAAGGTGAAGGACACCCAGCAGCAGGAAGAAGAGTGCGACGACAATGAGCCGGACCCGCGCACCAAGTGCTTCAGCATCGACGAGCTCGACTAAAGTCAGTCAGTTGACTTCCATCCCCGGTATCACAAATACCACCAACCGCCCTGCACTCTCCTTGAAGGAGCTGGCGGTACACTAAGAATTTTATGGAGAACACTCGGAGGCGGGAGCCAACGAGACAGAGTACCAAGTGCCCGGTTGCATTTTGTGTGCACTTCGAGATATTAGGACCCTCCCCCTGACATAGTCGGCTTTTATGTTGAATGGAAGTCGATGTGCGACTCGAGGCTCACAAGTTCTTGAGTCGTTAAGACTTGTATAATCTCTTGTGAGTTAGCTTGAGTGTCAAGCGACTGTGCCAGTGCTGTCTATCGCGACAAAGCGTGGGGCTGAGCACTGGTCAATCGCGCAGTTTTGGGGTCGGGATTGTTCACTCCCTGTCCAGGAGGCCTAGCGAATGGTGCGTGCATGGACAGCGGCACAAAAGGCACGACAACACTCACACCTCGCGCTCGTTGCTGCACTTGTGCGCATTCTCTCGATATTAGCGCGCACACATACGCGCAAATGGCAAACTCCTGAGTTCTGAGGCGACAGGCGTGTAAATATTCATTTGCTTATGAGCGCATTGCTCAGGGGAAAAAAACAACTCAAGCGACCTTGAACTGGTTTTGTCCATGGATCTCACGACTAGAAGCAACGCGACTCGAACTACGTGCAGATAGTGCGCAGGACTTGGCTCTTCGCGTCGGGGAGGCACTTGCGGACTAATATTTGGTCAGAATGTAGACGGCGTGGATCACTCCAGGGATGTAGCTGCACACAAATAATAAGCATAGGAGAAGCAAGATTGTTGTTAGCTTCTCACGTCCAGGATCAGCAATAGCCTTCGCAAAGCACTCGAGATTCCAGGAAGGCAAGCAAACGCACCCGAGCAGCGTGAGCAGGATGTTGATCGCCAGGTCGCGGGTGCAGCCGACCTGGAAGAAGACGCCGACCGGAGGGATGATCACCGAGCAGATGAGCCGAGGGATGTCGCCGCAGGTGATCGCCATTGTGAGGTTTGAGCTTGGAGCTGAAGTGCAAGGATGTGGAGGCGGTGGTCTGCAGATGACAGGCAGATTGAGGAATGAGAAGCTGCACTCGCTCGCCTCGCCGCCAGAGTCTCACGTTGCGGCCTTTTGATGGGCGCGGATGTGAATGCGCCCGTTGAAGGCGCGCATTACTGGGTGCTGAGCTGAAAAGCAAACTTTTGCAAAATAGACATTTAAGGGCTATCTATTTCGCAACTTTTGACCGGATCGTCGTCCGCCGCTTGCTGTATTACACGCCAACGAACGAGTCTCATGACGAGTGCTTGCATGAGCTGACTTTTGTGGACGTCGGCCACAAGACAGAAGGCATTCACTTGACGAGGATCGCCCACCGCGACTGGCGGCTGAGAGCAGCCACACGCAGCCAAATAAGGCTGCGTGTGGTTCGCTTTTAGGCACGGCGGCCTTGCCAAAGCTGTCAATTTGTTTGGCTTGTCTGGCAACACGACAATTTAAGGGAGAGCACAGACCGAGGTCGGTGCTCGTACTTGTACAAGAAGAGAGGGAGCGTGCCTTGCGGAAGTGGAGGCGCCTTGCACTGCAAAGCAGTAGTATACTAAAGCAAAACTCAGTATTATTCTCACTGCACTGATGGCACAACAATCGCAAATAATGGCCGAAAAGCTGCGAATTTCAAAGGTGTCGGGTGTGGACATATATTCATTTCGTGATATGGGCGCGTCGTTGGAGAGAGGAGAAATATATACATATACTCAAGGGGCCATTCAAGCGGCTTTGAGCTTAACAGGTTCATGGACCGATCTCCAACGACGCTGCGTGTAGATAAGAGTGCGCTGGACTGGGCGCATTTGTGTCAGGCGCTTGTGCTGTTAAACGCTGACCAAAATGTAAATGGCGTGGATGAGCCCAGGAATGTATCTGCATTGGTTTATAGAGGAGTCCCAGAGATAAAAAGGAAATAGTAAGACTCCCAGTTCACAAAAAGAAAGACAGCACCACAGATAGTCATATTGATCGTACCCGAGCAGCGTGAGCAGGATGTTGATCGCGAGGGTCTGGGTGCAGCCCACTTGGAAGTAGACGCCCACGGGCGGGATGATCACCGAGCAGATGAGTCGAGGGATGTCGCCGCAGGTGACCGCCATTATTGCTGTGAGATTGGAGCTTGAGCCTTGATGAGGTGCTGTCGTCTGGAGATGGAGGCAGATCGGGGAATGAATGAGAAGCTGGACTCGCGTGTTGCGCTCGCAATATGCCGTCGCATTAATGGGCGGCGAGGTTCGCCGGTTGAGCGTCTCGAAGTTCTACTAATACTGGGTGCCGAAGGTGGTTATTCGAACTTTTTACAGGATTGGCATCGTGACGGGATCGTCCACCGCTTGTGCTGCCAGCCACCCGCCCAAACAACGATATGATGCGAACTCGGGAAAGCGCGAATGTCTACTGCAAACGCAACAAAGCAGCAGCCATGTGAATGACTCTGTTCCGCTCAATTCTCATTCGAGAAAGCGCTCGTTCATTGGCGTGTGGTGTCCTGCTCTTGAAGCACGAGCAATGTAAATATGCAGTAGTTTACGGTTCTCAGCCTGCTTTTGGTGAAGAAAGAGGCTGGTTGGTTGGTGGACTCGCTCGGTTGAAGCTCCGGGCGATTGTGGGGACCGATCCACCACCAAAAAGCTGGACCAAAAGGCGTGAGGACATATTGCTGCTGCTGCGATACAAGTTTGCCCAGACCTGCTCAGCCGTGGAGCGTGCGCTTTGTCAAGTGCCGTCACAGAAGACACGAATGCAGCAGCAGCAGCATCCTCGGGTCTATTCGCTGCACTCAACGTTAGCTTCACTCATAGCGATTTTCAAAAGTGACGGGTGAGTAAATACTCCTTTATTCATGAAAGAGGAGGGGGAAACTCAAAGCGACCTTGCGCTAAACTCGCTCACGGATCTCTCCAGACGACGCAAGGCGGCTCGAAATACGAGTAGTGCGCTGGGCTTGGCACTTGGCGTCCGGCGCTTGCTTTAATATCTGGTCAAAATGTAGACGGCGTGGATGAGCCCAGGGATGTATCTGCAGAAGGACATGGTAACCAAGCCCGAGATGGTTAGACTTCCAGTACCAACGATAGGAATAGGACGACAGCAGTGTACCCGAGCAGCGTGAGCAGGATGTTGATCGCCAGGTCGCGGGTGCAGCCGACCTGGAAGAAGACGCCGACCGGAGGGATGATCACCGAGCAGATGAGTCGAGGGATGTCGCCGCAGGTGACCGCCATTGTGATGGAGCGTTCGTGTGGGAGGAGCTTTGTGAAGTCTTGTGGACGGAGGTCTGCTCGTGGACAGGCAGGTTGAGGAATGAGGGGACTCGACGGGCTCGCGTGCTGCACTCGCGTTGATGGGGGGCAAGCTGCGACCGTTGGAACCTCCACTCCGTGCTTGGCGCAGAAGCTGGCTGGAAGAACTTTTGCAGAACAGAGACGCGTGAGCGTGTCGTCCACCGGTCGCTGTGTTTTGTAGCCACACGCCAACAATGATGCGTCTCTCACGAACACTTTGAACGGCTGCTGTCAACGAAGTCGCAGCAGTGCGAAAGATATTGCTCACTGCAGGAAGCCAACCACTCGCAAATGAAAGAGCACTTCGATGAGGTGAGCAGACTTGCGAATAAGCCTTTGCATATGCTTTAGTGCGGTATTTGAAATTCGCCACAGGATGCAAAGCGCCGAGTCGCCATCAATCGAAGGCGAGTCGATGGAATGAAGAACGCAGTGTCGATTTTGAATTGTATTTCACTCGCTCCAGTGAGAACTTCTCCGTCCGTTTTGGCGAAGAAAGCGGCAGCAGGTGGCTCAGTCCGGAGCAGTTATTCTCTCCGAGCAGATTGCTGGGGACAAAAATGTCTGTCGACTGCTGACTCTTCTTGGAGATCACCTTGCGCAGCTGGCTGGTGGAGTCCTCGTTGACGTCGTAGATCTCCACTCCGCGCTCCCTCAGCGCCCGCCTCACACCCTTCGATCCACACCCACGACGCGCTTGCTGACCGCGTAGCCGTCCGTCTTGAGCATGCACTCGAAGTCGCAGCGCACGGTGTTCCTCTCCGCCTTGGTGAGCTGGATGTACGTCTCCCAGTGCGCTCACGCTGGGACGCGAAAGGCGGGGAGCGCCTCGGGCTTGGTGCACCACGGAGTTGATGCGGGCGATGAAGGAGACTCCCGCGTTGGAAGGAAAATGAAGACTGAGACTCATCTTTACACCAAAAGCAACAACCTCTCGCAGTTCCAGGCCTGAGCTTCTCCCAACGGTCTTGACAATACAAGCTCTCACACAAACGCAGCGTCAGCACCGTGCACAGCACTCATCATCCATCCACGCTCTTCCCAAGACTCGTACACTAACACTGTTGCTGGGACGTCCACCGAAGCCTGTTCAGCTGCTGAGCGCGCGCTGCGACTGTCAAGTGCCGCCGCCAAGGAAGACGCGGACGCATCCGCCTCGAGCACGCTTGCTGCACCACACGTCAGCTCCACTTATGGCTCTTCCCACACAACATAAAACAACCGCAGATGACAGAAATTGCGAATTTGACAAGCGACGGAGGTGTACATATTCATTTATTCATGAGAGCGCTGAAGAGGATGAACAACCCAAGCGACCTTGCGCTAAACTGGTTCACCGATCTCTCCAGACGACGACGCAGCGTGACTCGGGCTACGTGCAGATCATGCGCAGGAGCTGGGCTCTTTCTGTCGACGAGGCGCTTGCTCTAGTATTTGGTCAAAATGTAGACGGCGTGGATCACTCCAGGAAGGTATCTGTACAAGGGGAAGAGAGAGAGAGAGAGAGAGAGAGATGGTTAGACTTCCAGTACCAACGATAGGAATAGGACGACAGCACCACAAGATGTAGAGCGTACCCGAGCAGCGTGAGCAGGATGTTGATCGCCAGGTCCTTGGTGCAGCCCACTTGGAAGAAGACGCCGACCGGAGGGATGATCACCGAGCAGATCAAGCGAGGGATGTCGCCGCAGGTGACCGCCATTGTGATGGAGCGTTCGTGTGGGAGGAGCTTTGTGAAGTCTTGTGGACGGAGGTCTGCTCGTGGACAGGCAGATTGGATAATGCGAGAAGGACAGAACGGGAGCGCGCCGCTTGAGGAAGAGCTTCAGTGCTGGATGCGGGACAGTGGCTGGCTGGCAGGCTGTCCCACAAGTCGAGAGACACTTGGTGGGAGAGCGTCCACCACTTCAAACGAACCGCAGAGAAAGAAAGGTGCAGCCGTTTGGCAGTGTAGCTACACGCAAAAAGGCTTTCGGCAGCCATCAAATCGTTTTGCTGGTGAATGTTGAAGCTGGGGAGCTGAATGATTGACCTCGCAGATGTCACATGAGCGCTGCGCATGACATAGCGCAGGTCCAAGTATCTCGAGTTCGCTGTACCATCATGTGTACCATTTCGCTGATGGGCATCACAATCCAAGAGCTCCAAACAGGCGAAGACCAAAATCAAGCGGAGCGAAGAAGCGATGCCGCAGCAGCACTCGGCCGCGGACCTGGCGCTGGCAGCCGCGCGCGTGAACATCTGCCTGGGCTACGAGCAGCGGCTGTTGTCGCTCAACGCCAAGCAGCGCAAGCTGCCCGTGACCATCGTGAGCGGCTTCCTTGGCGCAGGCAAGACGTCGCTGCTGCACCACATCCTCTCGAACCGGCTCAACCTGCAGATCGCGTGCGCCGTGAGCGACCTCGCGGCCATCAACGTGGACGAGCTGCTCGTGACGGAGAAGACGCTCTTCGAGGTGAAGCCCTCGCAGCAGCACCGGCCCGAAGTCTTTGGCGTCAAGAGCCGGACGGTCGATGCGTTCAAGGACGTCGTGTGGCAGGCGCTGCACGAGTCCGACAAGCAATTCGACTACCTCGTCATGGAGACCAGCGGCACGATGGACCCGACGCAGCTCGTCGCCGCTGTGCAGGAGAAGTTCGGCAAGATGACGCGCGCGCGCCTGGACTCGGTCGTGATTGTTGTCGACGGTGACGCGATGGCGCAGGATGCGAAGGACGGCGTCGAGCCCTGCGACGTCGCGATCAGCCAGCTCGAGTGCGCGGACGTCGTCGTGCTCAACAAGATCGACCTCATGGACGAAGCTGCTAAGACGCGCGCCAAGCAGGTCATCGCCAAGTATGCGCCGCTTGCGCGAGTGTACGAGGCGGACCACTGCCAGATCTACCTGCCGCACGTGCTCGACATTTCTCCGCCAGAGGACATCTACAACGCTGTGAGTCATGAGAGCGTCAAGGCGCATTGGAACTGTGCTACCGACGACGCATTCGGCAAGCTGCGTCTCGACAGCAACCTCAGCGCGTCACTGCAGAAGAATGGTGACTCATCGTCGTCGTCGTCGAACTTCTCGTCCGTGGCATTCGAGCAGCTCCAGCCGACGCATTTGGCTGCAGTGCACTACTGGCTGCAGCAGAAGTTGCCCAAGACGGTGCTGCGCGCCAAGGGCGTGATCTACCTGGCTGACGACCCCAAGAGCCGCTACGTCGTGCAGATGAGCGGGAAGAAGCGCATCGAGGTGGAGAACGCCGGGCCGTGGCTCTCGACCCCAAAGACGCAGTTTGTGGTCATCGGCTCGCACTTCGACGAAGCCAGCGTGCTCGCAGACCTCACAGCGTGCTTTGAGCCTCAGGAGTCCAGCAGCAGCCTCTTGCTGAGTGACGAACTGCGAGCCAGTTGCATCGAGAAGCTACAAAATGACATCCGCTTCGAGGTGCACGCCGTGCTGCCGCACGCGATTCAGTTCCGCCTCGGGTGCCCCACGTCCACTCTGGACGAGAACATGCTGCGCCACCACCACCACGTCGACATGAACGAGCTCACCAAGCAAATCGTGCGCGAGGTGAACGCCTCGGGCGGCGGCGCGCTGCTCGCCTACGTGCCGCTACGGAACGCGGCGGCCGACGCTGCATCCGAGAAACCCGCGATCGTGGCCATGGCCTCCATCGCTGGACTCGCGACCGTGCTGTCCATGTGGGACGAACTGGACGCGCGCGCCGACACGATCCTCAATGAGATCAAGCGGAAAATGGGAGCGTGTCTGTGCGGCTTCTGAAGGCCAATAGAAAGGTAGTAAGGCTACATATTTCGAGATCACAAAATCATTCGAGCTATGCAAGTCAGCTTGCGGTTGTTTGCTGGCTTACATTGACCACGTTACCAGGGCCGCGATGTATACCGGACTGCATACCGTGTGCGCTCATGTAGCTAGGCTCCTCGCGCGCTTTTTCTTCTTCTGTGTCTACCTATTGATCCGATTCAGGATGTGCTGGTCGTAATACCCAGAGAAGGATACAATGAAATAATACACCAACAAACGAGCTCAAAATGCGGCTAACGAGATGAAGCCGCTGAAGGGCGCTAATATTCGATGCAGATGATGTAGAGCGCGTGGATGATCCCAGGAAGATATCTACAATAAAATTGCAGCAATCCACAGTCAGTTCTCCATGAGCCACACGCTAATACAGATGGGTAGACGTACCCGAGCAGCGTGAGCAGCACGTTGATCGCGAGGTCCTTGTTGCAGCCCGTCTGGAAGAACACGCCCAGCGGCGGCAGCACGATCGCCAGGACGATTATCGCAATGCGATCCCCTAGACCCGTCCTGTTGCGTCGGTCGTCGTCGTCCACAGCGTAATAGTTGGCGTTGTTGTCGTGGTATTGGTAGGGGTTGTGCTGCGGCTGAGGCTGCTGGTGGTAGTCCACGCGTGGCTGGGGTTGGTGGTGACCGGTGTAGCCCGCGGGTGAGGCGCTCTCGTCCCACCAGCCGGCGCGCTCCTGGTCGGTTTGGTGCGGCGGCGGCACTGCCTTGGACGCCATGGCTGTCTTCTTCCTTCTGATTCGGCTTGTGGTCTGTGAGGCGAAAGCGATACTGAGGCATATCTTTGGAGTCGAACTTGCTTGAAGTCGCGAGACTTGGCAGTTGGGTTTTGGAAGAAAACAACAAAAAAGAACGAAATATATTAACGACGCACTCATAAAATGGACCTCACGTGGCGTGTGAGCATTGTGCGTCTGTCTGTCTGTCGTGTGTGGCTTGAGACAACCAATCGCTTGGACGCGTGGCTTAGTCCTTGATAATGATGTAGAGCGCGTGGATGACACCAGGGAGGTAGCTGTTCACATGGTGCACAGAGAAGCCAATGAGATCCCCGTATACAGGACAACAAGCAGAAACGCAGACAAGGAGACGTACCCGAGCACGGTGAGCAGCACGTTGATGGCGAGGTCCTTGGTGCAGCCGACCTGGAAGTAGACGCCCACTGGCGGGATGAGCACGGAGCAGATCACGCGCGGGATATCGCCACAGGTCACGGCCATTGTGGTGGAGTTGCTGGAGGAGAAGGAGCTTGCGGGGTCGGGTGCGAATTCGGTTCTGGCCGAGCCTGTGAGCGTGGCGCTGTTGCTGAGTGGAGGGCCGTGCGCGAAGGGATGATTCGCATCCATTTGGCTCCATCCACCACCATTCCGCTTCTTCTTCGCCAGCGTGATGGGCGAAATCCAGCTGCGTTTTCGCGCGATCCGATTGGCTGGTTGGCTTTTGCTGGGTTTTGGCCAATGCTGCGCTGATCCTCTACCGTATTATAGCCAACGAGGTGGCTTTAAATAAATGAGATCGCACTTGCCCAACAAAGTCTCAGCGATTTTCTGTGAGAGCGCAATAAATGAACACACACACACACACACACAGACGTGAAGCATCCCCCAGACCTGTGCGCTCATGCGCAGCGTGATCTGCGTGAGCAACCAGAACGTGTAGCATGTCCGACAACATCGTATTGCTGGACCCGAGCGGAATAAAAGGCCCGGGGGATCAAAAAGATCTTGCACCCATGTCGAGCGTGTATGTGTGTGACATGTGAGCAAGCATTCTCATTTATGGTTCAAGCGTGGCTTCAACGCGAGTGGAATTTTGGCGCACAACAAAGAATGGGTGGCATTTTTTGCCGCGCGATCTTTTCTGTCGCGTGGCCATTGCAGGATCAGTTGGGCTGTGCTGCGCTGTTCCTGAGACGACGTGACGCCGTGCAGAGCAAGCGCTTGCTATCAAGTGATCTCCTCGGCTGGAGCTATCTTCATGTCCGCGTGTGCCTCGTTTGGCCACGGCTTTCAGCTTGATCGTCTCCGTCCAAGAGAGCAGCAACTCTTGGAGCCAAGTGCTGTACTGTATCTGCTCAAAACTGCCGCAACGAAGGTGGCGAGCGTCCTCTGGTGCTCGCATGTCGACGAATGAAACGACGGCTGGTACAGTACATGGGCGCTTCAAACCTTGCTGGTCGTACCATCACGAATCAGCGCAAGCTCAAGTTAATGGCGATCTGCACAATTGCAGCAATTGACGCCCAGCGAGAGCAGCAAGTCGGACGATGTATGGCGCTCGCAAATGTCTCGTCCCCGGTACTCGGCCGCAAGTTGGATCCACACAAACGCGACAACGCTCACCATGCAATTGTCAAGATCCATGATTCAAAGTCCAAAATACGTAGCCTTTCATCTTTCGCCGCCTTCTCTACGGTACATGCGCTGGCACGTTCTTGTTGCCGGCCGTGTTCGTGTTCACTGCGCTCGTGCCGTACTGGTTGTAGTCCTGCGCCTGCGCGAGCTCGTCCTCGAGGTCGGCCGCAAAGAGCGCGGCGCCGATGGCGTTCGTGAAGAGGAAGAGCGAGCCGAAGAACGGCACCATCTCGAGGAACATGGCTTGCATGCCAAACGACGAGTACTGCGCCTTGCGCTCGGCGATGAACGCCTTCTGCTGTACGTACGAGAGGTTCCGGAGCTCAAAGTAGTAGAGATGGTACTCCCACGCGAGGATCGTGCCGTTGAGCCAGACCCAGGCGATCGTGCCCACGATCGGGATCAGGTTGAGCGGCAGCGTCACGATGAGCACGACCAAGCGCAGCCAGAGGCTCACACGACAGCAAGAGCCGCACGCGCGGCAGCAGCCCGCGTGCTTCTTCTCGTTCTCCACGAGCTCGCCGTAGCCGCGGTTCGTCAGCACCTTCTCGAAGATCTTGTCCATGAAGCACCCGACGACCGCGAGCGAGTAGATGAGCGTGATGAGGAAGATCTCGACGATCACCATAATGATCGCGACGAGCCACGCGAGCCCCGCGGGCAAACCGGCGTCTTCCAGGAGCTCCGCCTGCGGGTACAGCCCGATGGCGAAGAGCGCGATGACCGACACGGCCGCGACCACGATGGTCATGAGGATCGGGCAGAGCGACGTGAGCCACAGGCGCGGGTGAGCCAGGAAGTAGAGCATGCCCTGCACCGCGTACGTCGACATGCTTGCTGCTCTGCTTGCTTGCGAAGGTGGTCGTCGATGGGAGTGCGCGGTACGTGGTGCGGATGGATTGTCTGCCTGCGGTTGTCGTTGGCGCTTTTTGCCTTTTTGGTGGGACACACCCGCGCGTTTCGACAATGATGGAACCTATTTCCATTTTTAGCCAATCGGAGTGCTGATTCAGCGAAGAAAGGTGATGGTTGGCTGGATATTGAGAACGTTAGACACAAGAGTGGCCCTCGACAAACTGCTGGCGCCAAATGCAGAAGACCTCTGTGAAGACCTCCGATGCGCGAAGGCAAAGTCCAAATCCATGCCGAAGGGGGGAAACAGACGTGGAGATATACTTAAAATTCAACAACAAAAGAAGCAAATAGCGAACACGCTTCCAACCAGCGAGCATACCAGAAGGCTTCCGAACATCCCAAAGCCTCGTGTGTCCAGACAATGTCGAGAAGTAGCACTCTGGTCGCTGTCACCATCTCTCTCTACTGCCATCGTCACCACCTCGATCCACGGTTGCCTGGCTGGCTGGCTGCGTTCGCCAGACAAATGAACGAACATTCACAGATACCCGAGCTGCTGCGAGCTGCTCGTTCCTTCTTCTCCGCTGCTTCCTCCTCTCTTGCTCTTCTTCCCGGATCGCGTGGTCTCTTCTTCCCTTTCGGTAGCTTAGAACTCGAAGGATTCCCGTCGGTTTCGAGGGGAGGACACGCGGCGCGGGGCTTCCTGCACCTGCACTTGAGCAGCTACCGGCGCTTGGTGGTACACGGTCTCCTGCTGCTGCTGCTGCTGCTGGTGAGGGTTGTTGAGGGGCGCCTTGTTCGCGAACACGGGCATTGCTCTTGCCGCTGGAGCAGGGGGGGGCACAGCACGAGACGCCGCCGGCACCGCACGTCCGGCGACGCGAGGCGACACCGCTGGCAGGTTCTGCGGCTGCTGGGCGTAGTAGCTCGCGACAGAGGTCGTGGTGGCAGTAGTGCCAGCAGCGGCGGCGGCAGGCACGGCGCGTCCAGCCACACGCGGAGACGCGATCGGCAGGTCCTTCGGCTGCTGGCTGTAGTAGCTCACGACGCTCGGCTCAGCGACACTGGCGAGCGCAGCACCACCAGCACCGCTCGTGCCGCGGTTGCGGTCGTAGGACGCGTACGTGACGGCGGCGGTCGTGCTCACCGGCTCCTTACCTCCCCCCATCGCCGCTGGAGGCGTCGCGACGTCGTCCTCGTCCTCGTGGGCGGCACGCGAGCGGCGCACGAGCGTGAGGAAGATCACGGCCACGGCGATCACGCCCATCGCCGCTCCAATGATCGCGAACACGACGCTCATGTCCGAGCCCTTGCTGTCGGAGGCCGAGGATCCGGCCGTGCCGGTGCCAGCGGCGCTTGCGTGGGATGAGGTCGACGTTTTCGTCGTCGAGTTGGAACCGGTCGTGTTCTTTCCCGCAGTCGAGACGCCAGCAGAGCCATGCGAGGCAGCCGACTTGGCAGACGCAGCGGCTGCCGAGCCGGAGCCCGCGGACGTGCTCGTGTCTTCGTCCCAGTACGTGGAGCAGAGCGAGCCGAAGGAGCACGTGCCGTCGGCCTGCTTCTCGTAGCAGCCGCCGTCGTTAAAGGTCACGCAGGCCGGGCAGTCGGTCTGCGAGATCGTGCACGGCACGGACTTGCTCCCGCCCTTGTAGCACACCGTCAGGGCCTTGCAGTTCTTCTCGATCGTCGTGGCCGTCAGCGCCTGCGTCGTCGACGATTCGCCATATAGCGCTGCGCACATAGCACATTCACCCACAGCGGTCAGTCACTCACGCTTACATTCGCGTACGCACACAGAGCGACACGCGTGACCACGAACCCACGTACCAATGAGCGCGACTGCGATGGCCGGCACTTTCATCTTCGTCGCCTGGCTTCAGTCGGTCGGCCACTCTCCTGTCTCTTCTCTCTGTTCCTCAGTCGCGATCGGCACGGGCGACTCTACTCGTCCTGCTCTTCTCTTCCGCCCCTCGTCGTCGTTAATGCGATATCGCTTGTCCGTCGACCGAGCGATTGCTGGGCTTCCGTCGTCTGGTCCGTCCTTCCGACCGGAAGTTCAAAATGGCGTCGAACGACAGGTTGTCGAGCGAGTGCTTCCTGTCCAATTTGATAACAATTATGCCAGGGAAAGAGATAGCCTTCGCACAGAAAGAACGTGCGTCAATGCACCTCCAAACGGGAGGAAAGCTTGCAGCAGTTGGGTCTGGGAATTGCGCTTCCTGACACAATTGATATCAACTGTGCCAGGAAAAGCAACTCCCAGGTTGGAATGCTGCACCCTTTCCTCCCTCCCTGAAGCAAAAAAAGGGACTGACTGCACGACGAGGCTTGTTTTTACACCCATGCGATCGCCTCGCTCCAATATCAATCTTGAGGCACCGAGCGGGTATCGCCGTATCCGGCTAAATGCCGAGCGATACGAAAAGACGACTGCAATCGAGTGGATCAACCGGCGGTTCGTCGGCAGATCCGTCCTTTCTCCTCGGACCTGAGCTGTGCCTCGAGATTGGCATGCACCGACAACTTCTTTGCAAGTGTAATGGACTGACTCTCCAAACCGTGCTTAGGGTTGAAACACGCCGCACGAGTGGCTGAAAAAGCTGCTTGTCTCGGATTTTAACTGGCCACCTCCTTGTCGAGAAGTGCGTTTTCGACAGACTCGAATGCGAGTCGAACGAGAAATGGAGGAATCGCAAGCTCGGCTTGCTCGGTCCCACGATTCGAATACTTTTCGCCGTGTTGCCTCGCCATCGGCGCGGCCGAAGATGAAGGTGACCTGCCAGCTCTTACAAGATCCACAGCACCCAGGACCTCACAGCAATGCATTGTGACATTCGCCCTGGAACACCCTGAAGCTCTCTCCAAAATATTCGGGAGCTTCTCTCCCTCGACACACACAACAAAGCTTCCATCAAGCCTTCAAATATTCGGGAGCTCCTCTTCTCACAAGTGGCAACTTGATTTTCAGGAGGTGTCCGACAAGAATAGACAGAGCTCATTTTCCAGCTTGAAGTCCTCCAGTGAGGTATATACGACGCGGTAGATTTTGACACCTCCTTTCTGTCAAGGTCAGTGCTGCTTCTGTATTGGTGTTGACTCTGTCAACGCCAACCATGGACCTCCGGGAGCAATTTCTGAATGTCTCATCTACTCTGTCAGAGGTCTCTCCTGTTATTCTCGTATCGAGCTGATGTATTCGCACTCGTTCGCAGAGCCTCTTCGCAAGTACGCAGGCGAAGGGGATGTGGGGGCATCGTCGGCTTCCAGGGGCCTCTCAGTCGCCCAGAGCTGATCTGCCAGCGACGTGGCGCCTGAGGCTCGCGGGGACGAGCGGAGCATCGAGAGCGATCCGCGCTTGAAAAAACCGGGCTTCGAACGAGACGATGAGACGTGGTGGTGCTGATGATGTTTCGAGCGCTTTGAGTGGATGGCGTCGGGGACAGCACGTGCAGGGAGAGAAGCGTCGCCACCGTCGCCCGATCGGCTGGCGCTCGACATGTACTGTGTCGGCAGCTTTGGGGATCGGCGCAGAAGCGCTGGGATGGCAAGGTGGCGTCGAGGACTAATCCCCATCGGCAGCACTCTGGTTGTTGGTGGCGCATCGGCGCTAGCGCTGACTGCCCCGTCCCAGTGACCTCGACTGGACAGGATCGTGGCGCTAGCTGCTGACTCGGAGCTCGCTGTCCAGTATGGATTCTGCTCTGGTGGTAGAGCGTAGCGTTGCATCTCTGAAATCCTGTCGGAGAGCGTCATTGGCTGCAGTTCTCGCCCCACGGCCGTTGCGCTGTTCGCAAGTCCAGACCGTACATGCTGCTGCTGTGATATCGGGTTCATCAATATCGACTCGCTACGCGCTTTCCGCATCTTGAGTCCGTCACTCTCTAGCCGCGTGACCACCGCGAACAGTTTGTGCATCATCGCAAACATGTCCTCCTGGCCTCGCTCCACCGCCTGCATGCGCGTCATAAGCCCGTCGATCTGCTCAGGCAGCTGGCTTGCTGGTGGCGGCGGGGCTGAGACTTGACTTTGGCTCAGTCTTCGTACTGGTTGTGCAGGGTGGGCTGGGGTACGACCTGCGTCACGAAGTCCGGCGAACAGGTGCGCCAGATCGGTACGCGCATGATCAGGTTCATGTACTTGTACAGTCCAACCTCCAGAGCCAAAGTGTGCGATAGTTCCTTGGAAAACTTGACAATGTCACCATCAAGCGACTCGTACTCCTGCCACAAGTGGTCGTAGTACTGGTGAATCCGCTGCCGCAGCTCAAGCAGGAGCTTCATCTTGTTCATCGTCGCGAAGATGACCTCCATTTTGCGCTGGTAGTTGGTCGAGTTCGCGTGGAAGTTGGACACCAGCATCGCGACGTTGCCGAACACGATCGCCAATATAACAGAGCCCAGCAGCACAGCAAAGATCGAGAAGATATTCTGCTGGACACTGGTGCCGCTCGAGTCGCCCTGGCCCTGGATGAGCAGAATCGAGTAGTACACGTCAGACACGTACTTCTCGAAGACCGGCGACTCAGGTCGCACAGCGTTGGGTGCGTCGGGATCGGATCTGGAGACCAAGTGCCACCCACACGCCATGCAATGCGCCGTGAGCACCATCAGCAGGATCAGTTGGATGATGCGCATCAAATGCGAGTACCGAGAGTAAAAGAACCACGCGAAGAAGTCTTTGCCCGCCGAAAGTCTCCGACTCAGTAGCAGAAACTGGTTGAGCAGCGAGAGCACGTGATAGAGTCGCGGGATTCTAAAAAGCGTGTGGAAGAGCACGTGGCCCGAGTCAGCCTCCTTCTGGGCCGAGTAGTCGTCCTTTGAGATGCCCAAGAGTACGATCGTGTCCACAGGCACAGACGAGAGCAGGTCCACAAGGAACCAGCCTGTGAGGTAATGCCACGTGATCTTCCTGCGGGACTTCACGAGCGACAGCGTCATGGGCTCGTAGTATGCCATGTTGAAGTTGAGCAGGAAATCCGCGAGAAACGCCATCTCGAACGCAATGTTGATCATCGTCACATTCTTGCTGCTGCTCGGGGTGTACACGGGCACGACTGGCAAATATACCACCTGGAGAACAAGCACGACGCCCATGATCAGGGACCGGAGCTTACCGATGGTGCCCACGAGCGAAAACGGCGTCAGCACCTTTTTCATCAGGCTCCGCAGCCGTCGATGCAGTCTTCGCTTCTGTTTCTTGCCAAAGCGGCGCCATGAAAAGCGCAAGGCGAGCTATCTGAGCTCCTTCCGAGGCTCCGAGGTTAAGAATCCGTGGCTCTGAGTTTGCTCTTCGCTTTGTCCACGAGGCGAGGATGTGTCGCCGCCACCGCCTGCTAAAGTCCGTGGTCGTCTTTCTGCGGAGCGCAGTGGGGCTATTTGACGAATACGAGGCCGTAGACGGATTCACATCGTTGTCCCAGAGGCTCTTGGCCTCAGTGGCTGGGCCATCCACCTTGCGCAGCTGGAAATGCTGCATCATGAGCTCGTAGGCTGCCGTCTTCATCTCCTGTTCGTCCTGTTCCTGCGTTGTCCGTGCATTCGCGAGCGTCAGCGCGACACCCAGGCTCGGCCGCAGGCTCGTAAGGCTACGGGTCAGCGTTTGCGTGCGCTGCATCTTGAGCTGTGGCTTGACCACCAGCGAGGCGGTGACGGTCGATCGCCGTCTGATTGGGGCCGTCCTGCTGCGGAGGAAATGCAACATCCCCGTCAAGCTCCGGCGCTTGACAGCCTCGCGGGGCTGAGGCTCGGGTGTCGACATCCTCATGTCCAGGGCATTGCTCGGATGCGAACTCGAGTCACAGCCGTGGGTGACACGCTCGCTGACGCCCCGGTGAAGGCTGCTGGACTCCTCGCGACTCTCCATACTGGAGTGGCTGACTCGATGGAATGGCGTTTGTCTTTCGCCATCAAGCGAACTCAGTCGCAGACTATCGTCCTGATGAGCAGTTGATCGTCGCCACAGCAACAACCTTAGAGTCTCGCCCGCCTATGAATAGAGAGAGAGAGAGGACTTTGGCTCGTGCTGACACCCAAGAAATGAGATGAAGGCGGGCTTCAGAGCTCATTTAACGGCACCAATTGCGTCAGGAATAGCAAGCTGACCAAATCAGGCTCTGACCCATGTGACGAGGCTGGGGTCCTCACCTTCAGTCGCAGTCTGGAAGAAGCTAGCCGTCGTTGTATCTCGCTCTTTCTGCTACGGCTTGTTCACCAGTGCTGACAGGATCAGACGAAGGGCACAGTCGGAACCTTGAGTCAATGCCTCCTGGCGAGTCCTTCTTCTCGGGCTGCATCCGCCGGGCGAGACGGCCGGACCTCGATGTGTGCATGACCAACTAATGGGGTCGGCATGCTCACGGATGCAACCGGCTTTTTATCGACCCTCGAGCGCCGGCCCCGCAGGAGCTCAGGAGGCTGGTTCAATACCCAACACGCTTCAACGGGTTTGATGCTGAAGTGGATGCCACGAACAGACATGCGAGCAAGATTCACGAGCAATTCTCCTAGTACATAGAGCTAGCTGTTAATAAGACAAGAGCCGACATGAAGAAGCACGATGACGTTACTGCAGTTTACCTATTCGGGAGCTACCAGTCGCCGTTGCCCTGGTACAGCTTGTTCGCCGACTTGGAAGGACCAAGCGACGCCGTTGCTTGTCTTCTGCTCTCTCCTTTCTTCCCGGAAGTCGATGGCGACAAGATGCATCTTGTTGAAGTCTTTTCGCACTGTCACCTCGCCCGGAACGTGCTCGGCAAACTTCTCGGCGTCGAAATTTGTCGGTACTTTTAACACCACGATATCTGCTCTTCCGTGAAGCATTCGACAAATATCGTACAGCGGAATGCCGTCCAGGAACAGATCCACCTTCGCGAGATCTTTGTATTCCGGACCGCCCCATGGCGGGTCGATAAACACCACGTCTTGCTGCAGATCCTGCATCACCATGAGGTAGCTTGCGTGGATACAAATCGCGTTGCCTTTCTCCAGAACACCCAGATTGTGCTGCAGCATTTCGCATCGAACGAGGTCGCACTCCACTGCGTTCACGATCGCAAAATAATCGCAGAACGAGATCACGTTGCCGCCGATGCACGCAGTGGCATCTGTGATGGTCAGGGATGACTTCTCTCGATGCTCTTGGTCTTGGTCTTGCGCTGAATCCCCGTGTTCGTCGCCTGCGTACAACGCCAGAATTGCTTCGGAGATCTTTGTTGCCATCTCGTGCTCGGTCACGCTGAAGCCCGCGACGTCATCGATCTGCAGTCGATTCCGCGTCTCGAACTCCAAGTTGCGAAAAAAGAAATCGCGCTTGTCACCACACTTTTGGGGAGGGGAAGCTGACGGCTTTACTGGCTCAATTGACGATCGCCGATCTTGGTCCGATGAGGAGGAAGAGCCTTGATCATTGCGCCTCCGATTCGAACTTTGCTGTTGCGCCTGCTCGTCTGCCTGCTTCTCCAATTCGATTCTGTCCAAAAGCTGCTGAAGACTCGTGGATCGACTGAGATCTGGATCACTCGCAGGCGGAGGGCTTCGCACGCCACTGCGATTCGTTTTCACGTGGTACCCATTCTGCTCGGGCTTTCTCCCTCGTGCACTCGTATTTCTTCTCGTCTCGTCTTGCTGAGTGGATGAGCTTTTGTGCAATGAGCTCGACGTAGTAGATGATGTCTCGTCTCTGCCACTCGCGCTTGTAGACGACACCTCCTGTCTGATGTAAGGTCGTCTAGACGAGTCATCGCGCAGTCCTGGAGGCATCTTTGACACTTTCGAGTTCGCCGCGACCGCTGCCGAGGATGCCGAGGTCACAGAGGTCGTCGCCCAGGAGTAATACGACGATGCCTGGACGCGCGGCGCCAATGCAATCGAACTCGCGGCTCTATGAGGCGTCGGTGCAGCTGGAATCATGCGCTTGTGCGAGCGGTTCCATCTGCTCTTCGACTCGACGCTCTTCCACTCGCCGTCATCTCCATCGTCGTCGTCGCTCTGCACCAACTCGCTCATTCTCGCCAGCTCCAAGACAGCAACAGCGTCTGCACTTTGTGTCTTGCCGTCGCCATTTGCAGGCGCAGAGGCGGCGCGGCGCAGGTGGCGCGCTTCGAGCTGCTGTTGTGTCACGGGTCGCAGCCCCACGGGCATCCGCTGCGCCTGCGCGCGCGCTCTGGACATCGCAGACGGCACTCGCTCGCTCTCTGCACCCGTGAGGCGCGCTGCTGCAGCCGCGGACGCCCAGCCGCGCACCGGCGTCGCTGCTGATGCTGCGGAGGTTGCCATCGCCGCCTCGTTCTAATGCTTCCTCCTTGTCCTTCAAGTCCGTTTCCGCTGCGTTGGGGAAATTGAATGGGAGAAACGGATTTCCAATTCCGCATTTCACCTGGCTGCAGAGTGGTGATCATTTTTAGCGTCACGTAGAAAAATGGCTCTCGCGAACCCATACGTTTTAGGGATGTTGAAGCAAGAAATTAGAGTCAAACATGCTTGGAAGCCTACGTTTTAGTCGCCTTCGTTCGTGAACCCTGACGCAACGGGGTTCAGCGCTTTCTTCTGCGCCTTCTTGCCCATGAACGCGCCTGCTTTCCCTGCCTTTGCGCCAAAGCTGAAGCCGATCTTCGCTGGCGCCGCTTGAGGAAGTGCTGCGGTGCCCAAGCCACCTGTCTCGACCACTGGTAGTGCTGCGACTGAAGCAGGCGCTAATGCAGACGCAGCTGCTGCGAGCTCGATCCTCTTCTGCAGCATCGCGGCCTCGTGCTGTTGCTCGCGCTTGCGCTTCGCGTCCTGCTCGGACGCACTCACGCTCTGCTTCTTGAGATCGTGCAGACGCTTGCGGTGGTGGTGGTCGTACGAGCTCAGGTGGTTCTCCATCTCCGTCACGGTCTTGTACTGCTTCTGGCAGTCCGTGCAGAGGAAAGCCGCCTGGATCGCCTTCACGTCCACTTTGATTTGGTCGTCTTTCGCCGCTTTCTCGAGGCGCAGCTGGGTCTCTTCGGCAGTCTCGACGATCTCGGCGTCCAGCTTCTTGCGCTCTTTCGTCGCCTGCTCGGTCATGGCGTCATACTCCTCCTAGTATTCGCGCGAGAGTGCGTGCACACAGATCACGCGCGGCGGCGTTCATTGAGTGAAGCGCGCGATGGAGGCAAATAACAACAGACGACCGTGACAGCTCTCGTTTTCTTCACAAACGTCTCCCTCGTGCAGTGCGGAATCAAGCGCAGCTTACCGCTTTCCCAAGCCCAAGGCACACGAGGTTCTCCTTCATCTTGATCGGCTCCACGATGCCTGCACAGCATGAGCGGCCAATTAAATACAGTACACACACGCAGGCCAGTCAGTGCTCTCTGTTCACACGAAGGGGGGAAATGGCCAACAAGGCGGACCTTGCTCGTGCTTGCCCAGCCCGGCGCCTTGCTTCCAGCCCATCTTCTGCAGCATCCGGAAGCCGCGATTCGACGCGTCCAGTGCGGTCTCCATCTGCATACCCCCAGCCACATCCGCAACATGAGAGAGAGAGGTCAGCATGGAGCGAGCGCGATCATACAAGGCACGGTTCTCATTGTGCACCCTTCCAACCTTGCTTCAGAGCTTTCAAGAAGTGAGCAATTCGCCATTCCGTTCCTGTTCTTTTTCATCCAATCAAAATCGTACGAGCAAAAGAAATGTTTGTGTTTACAGCCAATCCTGCGTCATCAGCATTCAAAACGCGTTTTTGAAAATGCTCAAAAGGGCCATGCCACGCCACGCGAGAGGTGCGAGCTGGCAGGGCCGCCCGAACGCGCCTGAACACCGAAGCGAGCTGCTGACAAAGAGAGAGAGAGAGAGAGAGAGAGCTTCTTGCGAGATCAGATCGCTCTGGCTCGGACCGCGCCGTATACTGAGTGACTATCTTTAGCAAGCGAATGATGATCAACTCATGCAATAGCTCAAAAGTGCACCATCGCTAGTAGCACTTCCTGACGTGTACACACTGTCATGGAGCTACCATCGGAGAGCGCCGACCAGCAAGAACATGCGAGCGCGCGTGTTGCAGGCGATGCCCTACCGAGCGAGCTGTGCGAGCATGAGCAGCGCCACCGGCGCCGCAGCTCCGGGGCCGAGTCGACGCTCGCGCCGCTGCCGGTCTTCCTTCCCACAAAGGTGCTGCCGCGCGGCAACTCGTTCGGCGTGTCGTTTGCTGTAGGCAACAACGTCTTCAGCGACAGCGCGTCCACATCGCTCTCTGGTAGTGTGATCCAGGACGCCAGCAGCCTCCAGATGGATCTACAGGCGCAGACCGCCAACTACGAGACCATCCTGCGCCACTTCAACCTGCGCAAGCTGCCCACAGAGCACGCCATGATCAAGCCGCACAGTGCCGTGGACTACTCACACCACCCTCTCGCTTCGATGCGGGTGCGATCGACTGCGTCGTCGGGCTCGCCGCGCCACGTCGTGTCGTCGAGAGCCTACTCGCCGTCATCCCGTCACACGCCGCGATTCTCATTATACCGATCGCTGAAGAACCTGAAGCGAAATGCGTTTGGCTCGATGGTGTCGTGGCTGAGAAGCCTGCACCGACCCATGGCGCCCACCGGTACGACGACCAAGCTCAAGGACTTTGCGCTCTTCTGGGTCTATTGCTTTCAGCTGCTCTACCTGCCGTTCGCGCCAACGTACCTGACTTCGGCTCACGAGGCCCCCATGATGCACATCAACGTCGTGCTCGAGCTCATCTACCTCGCCGATATGCTCGCAACCTTCAACACCGCAGTGTACACTTCCAACCATGGCAGCTTGCAGCTCATCAGCTCGCGTAAGGATATCGCAAAGCGGTATCTCAAGGACGACTTCGCTCTCGACCTGCTGAGTGCACTGCCGCTCGAGACAGTCGCGTGGCTTTCGTCAGCCACTCATTTGGCCACAAGCAGCCAACGAAGAGCTCTCGTGCTGAGTTGTCCAGCGCTCTTCCATATCGGCAACATGCTTCGCTTTATCCGATGGCGCAACTTTGTGCACGCGGCTCAGTGCGTGTGGATCACGCAGGTCGCGCGCTTCCTGGAGCTCAAGTGTCGACTCGTCTGGGGTGTCTACTGCGTGCTGGTGCGTACGGCCGCGAAGATGTTTGTGCTCTCGCTGGTCATGGCGCACTACAGCGCGTGCCTCTGGCATGCAATCGTTCGCTCCCAGGACACCAGCGACTCGTCATCAAACGATCTCAACCACCAGTCTTCATCGCCAGCATTATCATCATCATCGATCGCTGCGACCTACTTCAGCGACGCGCGGTACGTGCTTCTGATCATGGTCGGCAGTGGCTCGGAGATCGGGAACCCGTTCAAGGACGCGTTCGCGATCGTGCTCCTGCTCACGGGCGTGCTCTTCTTCTCGTTCGTGGTCGGCAACATCTCGATGCTTATCACGACGGCCAACTACTCGTCGCGCGTCGAGTACGAGCGCAAGAAGCAGGCACTGGTGTCGAAAATGGCCAAGCTGCAGCTGCCGCACGAGCTCCAGGAGCGCATCTACCGCTACTACGAGCACCTCTGGACCGAGTACGACGCCACGCACGAAGACATCACAGACTTTACCAGGGATCTCACGCGCCCACTGGCGCTCGAAGTCGGGCTCTGTCGGTACATGAACCTCGTGGTTCGCGTGCCGTTCTGGACCGACTGCAGCCCGGACTTTGTCAGCGCGGTCGTGCTTAACCTGCGCGTGCTCGTGTTCCTGCCAGACGACTTCATCGTGCGCAAAGGTGAGATCGGCACCGAGTTCTTCATGATCCACCGCGGTGTGGGCGAGCTCACGAGCTTCCACCGCGAGACCGTACGATTGACCAACGGCGCTTCTTTTGGTGAAGTCGCGCTGTTGCTTAACTGTAAGCGCGCCACGAGCGTCCGCGCGCTGACGTACATGGAGATCTGCGTGCTGCCGAGAAAGCCGTTTCAGGAAATTCTTGCGCGGTACCACAACGACCGGCGGCGTGTGATTCTGCGAATTCTGAGGCGCGGCCTGGAGTCGAGCGAGCACCCGCAGCTCTGGCAGGAAGTGCTGCTTCGCAAAGCGCACGAGCAGGGCGAGAAAGGAGATGGTGGCGACACCAAGCGATCATTTTCACAGGCGGCTGGCGAGCTGAACGAGCAGAAGACGCCAGTCGAGTCTTCTGAAGAGATGACCGCATCCCAGGGCGCTGAGATCCTCGCAGACGCGATGGATTTCATGACGATTGGCAGCCGAGAGACAGCTTCGACGTCGTCGAGCGTGAGTGAAGGGCTCCTGAGATGGGGCGCCTCAGATCCACAGTCATACGACAGCCGTCGCAATCGCACACAGCGAGCCCAAGGCGGTCAGTCCACGTCGTCGTGCTCGTCTATCAGTCGGCGCCACGACAGGAACCCAGCTCAGCCTCAGCAAGCGGCGTCAATGCGATCACCAACGACCTCAGTCGCTCCAGCGCAGGACACAAGCACGGAGAGTCTGAGCGTGGCAGTTGGCGACCACGAATCAGCGCCTGACGCACAACATGACGATGAACACACAAGTGATATGAATGACCATCAGACGCCGAATGAGCAGCTCGAGCTGCTGCGGTCGCTCACAGTACTCATGGTGCGCATGGAGGAGAAGCTCACGCGCGTCGAGGCGAAGGTCGCGCAGCTGGAGAAGCACGACTCGCGGCCGCTCAATCGCTCGGGCAGCATCGGCAAAGCGCTCATCGCGGTCACAGTCCCGTCGTATTCAGCCACGAGCGAAGACTTTGACGCCGCACCGTCCTCACCCTCTCGGCACGTCTCGCCGGAGCAGGCGGCTGCGCAGTTCGCGCACATCCGCACCGCGACGGTCTTTGACGGCGCAGTCAGTCTGGAGAACTCACGCCGCGCGTTTAGCCTCGACGTCGACACGAAGCAGAACCTCTCGCACTTCCACCAGCACCGCAGTCTGCAGCCCAGTGCACATAGCTCGGCCATCGACAGCAGCTTAGTGAACGGACGCGAGGACGCGTCTGTATTGGCCCAGAGTCATCAAGGTCAGCGCCACTCGGCGAGCTTCCGCCTGCAGCCGCGCAGGAAGTCCAAGAGCACGCTCGCGGACCAGCTCTGGTGCAAGAACAGCAGCCCCAGCCAAGCTGATTGAGTGAGAGTGACGCCATTCTCGTCTCGTCATGGCTTCGCGTGAGCCCTTTCAGGCTCTTCCTCGCGCTCATTGGCTGTAAATGCACTAACTCGTAACAATTCAAGCCAATCATATCGATTTGTAGCTGCTCACTCAGCTCGCCAACCAAAACGACACACATTTGCCAATTGGCGTCAATTGCCCACCCACAGGACGAGCCACCAAGCCATCCATCATGCCCGAGTTCCTCGTGTTCTTCGTGCACCGCCACTTCGACTTCCGGTACCCGGAGCTGGAGGCCGTGCTGGCGCTGCAGCAGCTCCAGTTCAAGGACGTGGTGGGCGACGCGGCGCAGCTGCCAGATCCGGAGAGCTCCCCGCTGCTGCGCATCACGCTGCCGTCCGTGCAGCACGCCAAGTTCCTCTCGGAGCGCGGGATCCTCGTCAAGGGCGTCTACGAAGTCTGGGGCCACGCGGACAACGGCGACTACGCGGCGCTCGTGCAGTCGGTGGCTTCGTACTCAAACCCCGTCAAGAAGCAGATCGTGGACGATGAGAACTGCTCGTGGCGCATCAACGTGGACGCGTTTGGTAAGAAGCTGTCGATGACCGAGCAGCGCGAGCGCCGTGAGCACTTCCGCGACGTGGTGCCGTTTGCGGGTCCAGTCGTGATGAAGGACTCGAATGAGACGTTCTTGATCCTCGAGGAGATCGGCGTTGATGTGGAGCTGCACGCCGGCATCAAGCCCAAGCGGATCTTCTTCCTGCGCGAGATCGCGGGCAGCGACAAGAACCGCGGCCGAGGCGGCGCGCGTGACCTCGTCGACCAGCAGACACTCAAACGACGCGCGTACATTGGACCGACGTCCATGGAGAGCGAGATGGCGTTGCTCATGAGCAACATGGCCCTCGTTCAGGCCGGCGACCTCGTGATCGACCCTTTCGTGGGCACAGGCAGCGTGCTCATTCCATGTGGAACTCACGGCGCTGTGTGCTTTGGCACAGACATCGACATCCGCGTGCTGCTGGGCATTGGCGTTGGAGTCTCGGGGGGCGGAGCGACAGAAGATCTCGTGGAGGAGAAGGACGGGCAGCCGCGCGTGAACGTGACCACCAACTTCAAGCAGTACGGACTGCCTCTGCCCGAACTCATTCGCGCCGACAACTCCATGTCACCTATTGCGGTGCGATGCCGCGGGTACTTTGACGCTGTCGTGTGCGATCCGCCGTATGGCATTCGTGCTGGCGCGCGCAAGAGCGGTCGCCGACCCAACACCAAGGCACAGCAGCCGCTGGACCAGCCAACCGAGACTCCGTTTGAGAAACTGAGCGAGCAGCGGAAGCAGAATTACATCGCCCCCACGCAGCCGTACGCTGCCGAGGACGTGATGAGCGATTTGCTGCAGTTCGCGGCCGAGACTCTCCGCGAGGGGGGCCGCCTGGTGTACCTGCTGCCGACCACCTACGAATACACAGACGCCGACCTGCCGCGCCACCCGCAGCTGCACGTGGTCGCCAACTCGGAGCAGAAGCTCACGACCAAGTACGCGCGTCGATTGATCACGATGGTCAAACGCTCGGACGGTGACGATGTCAGCAGTGGTGACGATGCGGGTGCTGGTAACGCTGGCAGCGCAAGCTACGCGAACTTGCGCGAGAAGATCAGTCACAATTACGCAGGAGGCGCGGCTGCTCAGCCGGGCGACGCGAGCTTCGCGAACCTGCGCGAGAAGATCTTGGAGCAAAACCGCAAGCGCAAGTCGGAGGAACTGCTGGCGCAGAGCAATGGCAGTGGCAATGGCAGTGGCAATGGCGGCGGAGACGCAGAAGCGATGGAGTAAGTAGATCGAACTGTGAAGGCTCGACGAGTCCATGCACATGAACCGAGGATCTCCATTGGTATTTTAAATAGAGAATCAATGCGTGAGCCCATGGCTCCGCACATGAACCAGGAAGGACGCGCAATTGCTTGTCAACCCATTTTCAGGTTGAGAAAAGGCGCACAGACTTGCGAGGCAACGTCTGAAGAGGCTGAGCTCCTGCGCTTTGCAGGACGCGACTTGCTCAACAAAGCACCACAAGGAAACTCGCGAGAGAAGCAGCAGGTACCGGTATGGAGCTGACTCGTGTACTGACGGAGCTCTCGAATGCGCCAGCAGAAGCCACGTTCAGCGACGCGATGTCCACGGGCGCTAGCAGCTTCCTACAGCCACGCGCAGCCTCCGCGACGAGCTCTCGACAACGAAAAGCCGCACGCACCAACGCCGCAAGCGATTCCGCCGCCGATAACAGAGACAAAGGAGGCGAGCTTCCACGCGTCATGACCCAGCGACGACGCCACCGCGATCGCAAGAAGCAGCAGCAGCGCATCGACAGTAACAGCAGCAACAACGCAGCTGCTGCCACAAGCGGCGACGATGCGCCACCGTGCTCGGTAGCCAAGTACGACTCTGTCCGTTCATGCATTGTAGACACAACCTGCGTGCGTAATGCACTAACAAGTGAGCTCTTCGCTCACAAATTGCAGACTCGAACGCACGCGGCAGCTGCAGAACTTGCGCCAGCGCCGCTACCGCGCGCGCAAGAAGTGCTCGCTCTCGGCGCTGCAGCAGCGCTCGCAGCAGCTTGCGGACGACAACAAGCGGCTGGAGTGTGCGATCCGCAAGACGCTCGCGCTGGGATGAACGAAGACGAGCAACATGCGCAAGTTCAGCCAGCCATTCTCGTGTGCGTGAGTGTCGCTTCAATTACAAACACGAACCCATGTTGTTGTTGTGTGCGTCTTGTTGTTGCCGCAAACGAGATCATTCCTTGAACAGTCGCAAGTGTACCGCGACTTCCTGCTCAAGTCGCGTATTTCCACAATCCAACGACCAGAAAACTCAGCGAAACTGAACCGCCGCGAGCCATTTCCCGTGGCGCGCTCGGAAAATGGCACCGGGATGAGGGCGACAGCGCTGAACTTGAACGAGGATACGATGGCGCACCCATCCAGCGCCACGTCTCTACGCTCCCCCCTCGCTCCCAGCGCACCCTCTTTCAGCAACTTGTTGCTTCGCTGGGCTTGGAAGTCGCTCGCTTCGTGGCTGAAGTTGACAAATGGCAGGGAAAGGAGAGAAGAGGTGCACAGCAGCGTCTCGCTCTGGATCGTTTGTGTTGTTTTGCTCGTGTTGTTTTGCTGAGCCACCACCACCACGTGTCGTGGCGCTCGCTTTGCTGCTGTTTTACGAAGGGCGTATGCTGCCCATGCCGCGCGCTTGTTTGCTGTCTTTGCCATTGCGCTGCCCACTTCTATCAGAAAACAGTCCTTTTCGCTCGCGGCCATCATCATCAAGACACGTGTTTGACTCCCACACAAGCAAACGCGAGAGACAACGAACGAGCGAGGCAAGCTTGCTCCGCTGTCATCACATCCAGAAAGGCGAGGTTTTATTTGCGCGCGCTTTTGTTTGACACAGTCGACTGCGCTGGAGCGCTTTGATTTGCCAAGATACAGCCCTACCCGCGAGGTTTTTCAACCAGTGCTGGCTGTTTTCTGTTGGCTCCTTGCTTTTTTATTGCTCGAGAGCACGCGAACTCACTTGCTTTCGCCTGCGAGAAGGCGTTCCCTCTCTCTTCGCGTGCTGGTGTCGTAGACCATTTACGCACAGAAGCTGTCTCGCAGCGCCTTTCATATGCAATACAACGCCCAAAATGAATTCGCTGGTAGAGGGTTCTGGGTACCCTTTTCGAAGCAGCTTGCTCCATCGACTTGGACAGGTTTGCGTTTTGGGGTAGAGACCTGGCCGAGCGTTGGCCTGCAGGAAACGAGCGTGCGATCAAAGATTAGCGAAGCTACCGCACAGACAACAGACAGCGAGCGAGCGAGACACGCTTGCGCTGCGCAACAAGCAACAAGCACCACACGCAGCAAGCCACGCACGCAAGCAGCCCGACACGAAAGATGACGACGACGCCCGCGCACCAGAGCGCGTCGCCCACGCGACTACACGCAACCCACGCGTCCGCATCGCCGCAACGCGAGATCCGCCTCGGCGCCGCAGAGATCGACGCGGTCAAGGCCATGGACGACGACGCGGCCATGCTCGACATTTTGGATATGGACCTGGACATGACGATCCCAGAAGTGGCGATCGGCTTGGGCATGTTGGGCGCACCGAGCGCAAACGAAACAAGCGCAGAGCAACTTGCGTCGCAGAGTAGCAACAGCAGCAACGCAAATGCGTCTACGTCTGCGATGAAGAGCCAGACGTGCGTGACGTTCCTGCACATTATGAAGGAGTTCTCCGAGTCTTCCTGCAACGCCACGGAGATGGTCCAGCGCGTCGACTCGCTCGTGGCCCAGGACGAGCAGCTGCTCAAGTTGCTGCCGCTCACAAAAGAAGACGCCACCGCCTCATCCAGTAACAACACCGCCACCGACTTGCGGAGATCCAACAACAACAGCAAGTCGCAACAAGAACAAGAACAACAAGTTGTGCGAGCAAGCGCAAGCGTTGCAGCTGACAGCAAGTGTATTATTAATATGAACAACAAGAGCAAGCTCAGCAACAAGAACAAGAACAAGGCTGGCGCGCAACCGGAAGACATGGACATTGACGACGTCGCCCTCGGCAGAATAGCGTCGCCGCGGTCCGTGGACCTGCGCAATGGCAATGGCGCCACCGCCGCCGCCGAGCTGCTGCTCATGGAGAGCGACCACGAGAGCGACCGCGAGTCGCTGTGCGGCGCCAAGAGCCCGCGCCGAGAGAGCACCGACAGCAGCGACAGCGACGACGATCCGCAGGCGCGCGCGGCCAAGCGCCAGCGCGAGAACGACAAGGAGATGGACGCGCACGACGAGCTGCAGCGCTGGATCGACTTGGACCTGGAGCTCGACCACCGCATGGACGTCTTCGACTTCACCAAGGACCACGCGCACGCCAACCTCGCTGCTAACAGCACAACAGCCGCTAGTAGCGCTACGACTGCGACGTCCTCGTCGTCCTTGCCTGCGCAGGCGTCGCCGTTCCTGCGAGGCAATGCGAGCTCTTCGTCGTTCTTCAGCAGCTCGTACAATAGCAACAATAGCAGCAGTACCACGTCCAAGTCGGCGATCAATCAGGCGGCGGGTTTCCTGCGCGGCAATGCGAGCGCAGTCTCGCGCGACATGGCGCCCAAGCGCCCGTCGTCGTTCGCGAGCAGCAGTCCGTGGCACAAGGTCACCGCTGCGCCGTTCGACAAGAAGTCCGTCACGGCGGCGCTTTTCGGTGACGACGATGGGGACGATGACGACGACAACAACCACTCGGTGATCGACACGATGGCGCGCGCCAAGCTGCTGGCAAACGCGAGCAGTGGCGCAGCACGTAGCGCCGCCGCGGCAGCTGCTAATGCCGCAGCCGCTCTTGAGCGCGAACGTGAGTGCGAAGGCGAGACGAAGTGCGACGACGAGAACGTCTGGGGCATGGAGGATGACGAGTACCAGCAGGACCTGCTGTCGTCCATCGACCACTCGGTGCTGTGTGACCGCGAGAACCGCTTTCTGCAGTGGGACTTGGAGATGGAGGCGCAGCAACAGCAGCAGCAGATGAACACGCCGCCGCCGTCGTCCTCGTCGTCCTTTGGTTCGTTCCCGTCGTCTTCAGCGAGCGGCACACAGCAAAATAGCGATCGCTCCAAGTACAAGTGGCTCATGGCGACCAGCCCACGCGAGAAGATCGCCAAGAGTCCGTCGAACGTGGACATTGTCGAGGACTGGAACAGCCTCGACTTTGGCACGTTCCAGAACCGCACGGTGAGCCACATCCTGAGCTCGTGCCTGAACAAGCGCAAGCTACACCACCCGTACAAGAACCAGGTCAAGCTCGTGAACTTCAACGTCTCCGGCGAGCCAGTGATGGAGCCTGTGGCTCCCAGCAGTCAGCACGCAGTCCATGCTTTGGGCGGCTCGCTCGCGACAAGCCTCGCGTTTGGCGGCCAGGCTGAAGAAGGCGGCATGCAGCTGCTCGGTGGTGAGATGATGATGGGACCGGGCATGTCCAGCAGCGGCAACGCCAGCAGCAGTGGCGGTATGCTTGCTGGTCCGTTTGGCATCAAGGACAGCAGCAGTCTGTCGACCGACATGCTGAGTAAGGCGGGTCTCGTGAAGGGCGAGAAGAAATCCAAGAAGCGCGAGGAGCGCAAGCGCCTCATGAGCCTGAAGATGCAGGAGACGTTCGCGGACCTCGAAGGCACGTTCACGGAGCAGGACCTGGATTTCAAGAACGTCGCTGGCGCCGGCTCGCTGTCGAAGATGGCGCTCGCGAAGCTTGAGGCCATGCCGCTACCAGATCTCTCCAACTTGCCGCAGGACCTCAAGGAGCTGAAGCGCAAGATCGAAGCGACGGAGCACAAGGTAGAAGGGACGAAGCATCGTCATCGCAAAGGTGGTCCGTGCCCACGTTGCCAAGTGCAGAACCAGCTGCGCGCGGCCAAGCGCGCGTACCATAAGCGCGCCGTTGCGCACAAGAAGCTGCCGCAGTCCGCCGGCGCCATGGCGCTTCTGGAGTCCGAGACCGCAGACATGATGTTCAGCTCGCCACCGCTGACGCCTACCGCGTCGCCCTCCAGCGTGTTTGATGGCGCGTCGCCATCGCTGTCGCCGGTCTCGAACGCATCGTCCGCCTCGCCTGTGACTGGTGCTGGTGCGCCACGCACTGGAGGTGCGCCATTGCTCCCAGTGGTGCTCCCAGCGTCCGCGGTGTCAGGATCGGCCCAGGCGAAGCCAACCGTGTCGACGTTCGCGAGCAAGCCGTCCACGAGCAGCACACCGAGCCTGATGGTCGCAGTTGGATCTGCGGCGCACCCGTCGGTGAACAATGCGCTCTTGCAGCACCGTCAGCAGAGCGCTGCGGCGCAGCTCGTGAAGAACGCGAACCGCCAGCTCGCAGCTGGTCTGGTAAACAACAACAACAGCAACAACAATTCGCTTCACGCCGCTGCTAACGCTGCGCGATCGACTGCTGCGCTCCAAGCTGCTGCTGCGCCTCGTCGACCGTGCGGCAACACGTCCACTGCATCCGCGACGACCTCGCCCTCGTCGTCCGACTCTGCTTCCCCTCAGGTGCACCACGTGACTGTCACGTCGGCATGAACCTGAGGATGTGCGGAATTCGGGATTGGCGAATGGTGAAGTTGTGAAGAAGCCGAGAAGAAGAAGAAGATGAGAAAATTGAAGAAGGTGCGTGGTGAGAAGTTCCCAACCCCCAAGAGTGAGTGAAGTGTCGTGCGGTCGAGGCAAAAATCGTGGCGTGGCTTCGTCAAGGATCCGAAAGTGCATGGGCGAAGAAGAAGAAGAACAGCAGAAGACGCCGAGGAAGATGATGAAGAGGGATATTTATGAGCGCCACGAGGCGTCTTAAGCGAGCAACTCCGTGTGTACAAGAGAGAGCGACAAGTCAAGTGCAACAACAATGAAGCCCGAGATGAAGGAGAAGCGCCGCATCGAAGACTCAGGCGCCTGGCATCGGTCGATTGAAACAGTAGCAACCAAGCAGACTTGACGTCGTGCCGAATAGGGAGAGACACCGGCGACGGTGTCCAATGTAGAAGAAGAAGGAGCGAGAGAGGTTGATGGTGATGATGACGATACGATGCTCGCTGCACAAAAGAGACCCACGCAAAACCCGATAGAACTAAAACAAATAGATCAAACAACGACAACACCATCCAACCAATGCTCATGCATATCCAATACGTCACTTGTCAAATTACTATAGCTTGCTTTCTTCTTGTCTCTATCGCTTTAGCTGCTCTCTTCATCGTCAACTTCCTGAGCCACCGGCGCCGTGCCTGCCCGGATGAGCTTGGCGTCCAGCAGCGCGAGGCGCGCGCAGCGGCGCTTGAGCTTGTTGTCTGTCCACTGCATGTTGTTGACCTTGATGTCGCGCTCCATGGCCTTGAAGTCCTCGCCGTGCTTGGCGACGAGCGGACGGAGGTACTTGATCTCCTCCTCGGACATGTAGTTCTCCGGCCGGCGCGGGTTGCGCTCGCTCAAAAAGTCGCTGTCGGGTACGTGGTAGAGCTTGGGCTCGTCGTCCAGCGCGCTCTCGGCGCCCACGATGCTTGCGCGCAGCTCCTGGTAGCCGTTCGGGTTCACCTGCAGGCCGATCTTCTCGTAGTTCTGGCGGGTCGTGAGCTTGTGGTCCCACTGCTTCTGGATGCGGATGTCGCCCACGAAGCGGTTCTTGAACTTGCGCTGCGGCTTCTGGTTGCGCGTCACCTTCACCTTGCCGCGCTGCTTGATCTTCGTTCCGTAGCGAGGCATCTTGAGTTCCTGTCTGTCTGCTTCGTGCTTGTCGCTGTTGATGGAGCTCTTCGCGTTCGGAAGTGTGTGCAAATCGAGCCAACCAAAAGCTGACTGTGGAAATTGACTGGTCCTTGCCATTTCCCCGTTTGAGTGACACACCACCGACCCGGATGGTTTGTCACACGGGAAACTAGCATTTACCCCGTTAGAGTGACAGCGCAGTTTGCCAACTGACGTGAAGCCGGCCTTGACAACCATGACCTGTTGCAGCCCTTGCATGCAACATGACCCCGAACGTTCGCAGCACAAGCACGTTTCTCTGATACACAAGCGTCTTCTTTATTCGTCCATACGGAGGCATTAGGCTCTGCGCATATCTACTATAGCGTCGCCCTCCTCCTTCTCTCTCTTATGTGACGCAACTGCACGGAATGCGGTGGCGCTTAGCTGTCCACCGATTGCATGGGATTGCGTCTGCCGAGAGAGACGAAGTCAGCGAGGAGGAGACGCGCGGCTGAGCCTGAGGAAGAAATGAACACATACACAGCCCGTTGACCATTGACCGAGACGTGCACCCCACACTCTACTCGCGCCACTGCAGCATGCTGAGCGTCTCGCCCGCGAGGTACAGCGAGCCTGTGGTGAGCACGCTCCAGTGCTCGTCCTCTTGGACAGCGAACGAGCCCTTCGCCTTGCTCTCCTCGGTGATCGCGCGCAGCTCGTTCACGCACTCGACGACGGACTCGCGCACGGCGATGAATGCGTGCGTCTGGTCCTCCTTCACGAGGTGGGTCTTGAGACCACGCCAGAGCCGCGAAAGCGTGGTTTGCCACTGCATCTTGCCCTCCACATTATCCAGGAACGCGAGCTCTTCGTCGCTGTAGTTGGCCAGCAGGTGGCCCAGGTCCGCGCACTCGAGCGACTCGGAGAACGTGTGCACCTTGGCGCGGCTTGGGCGTGACGCGCTCGTCTTGACAAAGTACACGCGGTCGAACTGGATCTGCAGCAGCGGCGCGATGATGCTCGCCACGTTGCGCTCGTGGTGGATCGTGAAGATGAGCACGCGCTTGTTGGCCGGCGACCGCGCGCGCTTGCTCGCGACCATCTCGCTGTACCACTCGGCGCACACCTCGAGGCTGCGCAGCGTGTGCGCACCGTCAATGTAGAAGCGCGTGTGGTTCGCCATATCCTCCATGAGGTGCGAGCGCGCGGGCCAGAACGCGTTCTGGAGTCCGTCGCGGATTACGGGCTCGAGCAGCTTGCTCAAGTCAAAGCCCTCGAGCGGCTCGCCGCGCTTCTGCTTGAGCCACGTGGACGCGAGCGCGGCTGCGAGACCGGCGTTCACGCGCTGGTAGCTGCCGCGCATTCCCAGCGTAGCGCTCTTGCCGTCCGGACCGAGTTCGTCGATGCTCGGCACGACGCGCAGCTGCGTGTGGCTCTCGGTGGCGCAGTTGAGCAGCGAGTCCATGGCCAGCGGCTCCTGACCGCACGTGAACGCTGGCACGTCCTTCTTCATGATGCCGCCCTTAGCATACGCAATGAGGTCCAGCGTGTTGCCGAGTACCTGCGTGTGGTCGAGGTCGAGCGTCGTGATGCCGCAGACCACGGGCTTTGGGATGACGTTCGTGGCGTCGAGGCGGCCGCCGATGCCCACTTCGAGGATCACAACGTCGCACTGCTCGTCCACGAAGAGGTGGAGCGCCAGCAGCGTGAAGAAGCGGAAGAACCAGGCCATGGGCGGATACTCGCCGCTCTGGTCGGCCGTGCGGTCGAGGCCGTCCCAGATCGCGTAGAAGTGGCGCAGGAACGTCGACTCGGCGATGGGCTTGCCGTTGATGCGGAAGCGCTCGCAGGGCGAGATGAGGTGCGGCGACGTGAAGAGTCCCGTCTTGTAGCCGGCCTCGCGCAGGATGCGCTCGACCATGGCGCACGTCGAGCCCTTGCCTTTCGTGCCGGCGATGTGGATCACCGAGAGCTTCGAGTTAACCGCGCCCGTGAGATCGAGGCGCTGGAGGTAGTGCTGCATCATGGCGATAGTCTCCTCGCGCGTGGACACCTGGCGGTCCTGGCCGTTCAGGTCCTTGAACTGCGACGACACGGCCAGCAGCTTGGTCATCGCGTCCTCCACCTGCTGCGTCAGGGTCTTCTCCGGCACAGGGAGCGGTTTCTCGGTGGGAGTTGCGGTCGCACTGCCGCTGTCGATGACGGGCGAAGCGCCAAGGACGGCGGTGACGGGCGCCGCTGGCAGGAGCACTTGCTGCGTCATGGCTGCTGCTATGTGCTGGTGGTGGAGTG
>JAASFQ010000180.1:0-37329 GCA_023333845.1 Globisporangium polare | reverse complement strand
GCAATGCGCCGCGATTGTAGGGGATCATGTAGGATTATGTATCGTTAAAAGAGGAAAAGAGTCGCTATCGACTACTTCTGTGTACGAATGCAGGCACGCACACGCACTACAGCTTCGAAAGAGCTACCGGAAAGCACACTATGCGGTCTTCGCTGGCTTGGTGCTCTGGTGCACTCCGGCCGTGTTGACAGTCTTCGTTGGCCCCGCGTTCTGGTACGCCTCAGTGACACCCTCCTTGGCGTTGTTGAGCTTGTCCGACACGTACCCGGCAGCGTTGTTCGCCCTCTGCGACGCGTTCTCCATCATCGAGTAGCTTCCTTCCACGGCATCTTCGGTCTTGGCGCCCGTGGCGTTCTTGATGTCGACGGCCTTGTTTCCGGCAGCTTCGCCAGCGACTTCAGCCTTCGCCACAGCGGTATCCTTGGTGCCGACAATGGCGTCCTTGGCGTCGCCGGCCTTGTCGACGATGACATCCTTGGCGTAGACAGCGTTGTCAACGACCACGTCCTTCGCGTACACAGCGTTGTCGACGACGACGTCCTTGGCGTAAATAGCGTTCTCGACGGCGGCGTCCTTGAGATCAACAGCCTTGTTGGCAGCAGCGTCCTTGGCATTGATAGCGGCGACCTTGGCGCCACCGGCCTTCTCGACGACGGCGTCCTTGACGTAGACCGCGTTGTCAATGGCAGCGTCCTTGGCGTAGATAGCGTTGTCAACGACCTGGTCCTTGATGCTGACAGACTTGTCAACGACAGCGTCCTTGGCGTCACCAGCCTTGTCGTAGGCAACGCCGGCCTGCTCGCTCAGAGCCTTCTGCGCAGCAGCGAGCTGATCCTTGAGGGCCTCGAAGCCAGCGATGGCCTTGTCGTGGGTGGCGTTCACGAGTCCAGAGACTGAAGCGGCAGCGCTCGCGAGTCCCTCCTTCGCGCCTTCGACGAGCGAACCGGCCGACGCCTTGGCCTTCTCGTCGTACTGCTCACCGTTCTTCTTGAGGCTTTCGAGCGACGAGTTGACCTTGTCAAGCGCACCTCGGGCGGAATCGACGAGCTCCGCCGAGACGTCCTTCGAGTTCGCCTGGAGCTTGTTGCCGAAGCCCTTGAGCTCCTCGACCGCGGCGTTCGCCTGGTCGATGCCCGACTGGAGGTACGAGCTGGCGGTCTCCGAGACCTTGTTGTTGGTGTCGAACTCGGCGAGCTTGTCCTTGAGCGACTGGAGGTACGAAGTGGCCTCGTCCGTCCCCCTGTGGATCTGCGCCTGGAGCTTCTCGACGTCCTGCTGGGCGACCTTCTTGTCGTGCGCGCGCGTGGTCTGGGTGGTGTTCATCTCGGTTTCTTCTTCTCTGGGTTGCTTGCTGGTCTTGGTCTCTTGCACTTGTGCTGGACGTGGTGAATTGCGGAATGAACTCTCGCTGCTTGCTTTCGGCATTCCGATGCATTGCGCTTGGCCAATTGTTGCAATCTGGTGCTGCTGCAGCCTTCAAACTGCACGACGCATACAAACTTCCATACAAACAAAGCAGCCATCATTCTGCTTCAACTCCTTTTCTATAAACGCAGCGAGTTGTCGGCAATGCACGTCGCTCTCGCCACAGAGAGAGAACAGAGGACCGCGTGAGACAGAATTGGTATGTTAGTGGGCGGCGATGCGAAGGGTCGCGTCGGGCTTTTTCAGGCGGTCACCCATTGACCGCCATGCACCCATTGACATGACGAGGCGAGACATGCATGTGATGCATGTTCGCAAGGACAGCGCAGGAGGGAGAGTGGTCCAAATGTATCCATGTTGGCCAGAGAGATGTGTGTTGCTCACCTGGAGGTGAGCAGCTTGAATGGCAATGTTTCGCCGCCCGAGTCAGCATGCTCTGCTGGCTTCTTCGTCCACCACTCTCGAGACGTTCGCATTCGTATTCATATAGATTAATGGATGGTTGTCGCCTGCGACGAGTCAGTGCTGGCTGGCATTTCTTGATGGACGCGTCTCGGGGACGACCTTTTTCGTGCTTTCAACATGGCTACATCTGTCGAGGTCTCACACGTCGCAGAAGCCACTTTTGACAACCAAGGAAGGCCCATGTGACCCACACAACAACCGAAGTGACCAAGCAAAAGAATAACGGTTTCATGGAGCAAAAGAGGCAAACTTCTCCATGCAGCCATCTCCAAGAAAGCTTTCTGTATGGCTGACTCGACGTCCGCCGCCGTCGCCGTGGCGTTCTCGACGAAGTTCTCGACGAGCTAGAGACCCATTCGTCCAGCAGAAGCGTGCCGTGTCCCCGCTCGTCCACGTGAAGGAGGTCTCCGAGTGATCGTTGCAGTCGCCGCGCGAGACGTTATGGTCAAGGCCGAGGAGCTCGGTTCAGAAGTTCGGCGTGCGCAGAACGCACACTTCAGCGATCTGTCGGTGTTGATCAAATTCCCACGACAGCAACTGCATTAGACCGTATTGAGCGCGTTGTGGTGGACCATCACGATCTTGTTGGCAACATCAATTTCATCTTTGTGCCCTGGTATGAGATGTGCTCACAGCTCGGCATAGCCTTCTTGCGCGTCGTGCTCGCTTCAACCGAACTGGACTCCGTCGATGTCGCGGTGCTAAAACGCCCTTGATGCTTTCAATCATCGTTGTTAGCAGCAGTGGAACGAACGCACAGAGCATTTGGGATATTGAAAGAGTCGCTTTCATTAATGACGACGTACTACCTTACTTGTGTGGACTACTTGTGCGAATAAGGCTGCACGCGCTTCTTCGATCACATACTTACTACTGGAAAAGAGGGGGTCGGAAGCACTCTCTTATGTCTTATGGCGCCTTCTCAGTCTTCGCTGGCTCATTGCTGCCACTGAACGCTTCCGTGGCACTCACCTTGACGTTGTGCAGCGTCTCCGTGACGTACTCGACGGCGTTGTGCACCATCTCAGTCGCGTTCTCGTACAGAGTGTGGCTTCCTTCCTTCACATCGTCCGCCTTGTCAACCGCAGCGTCCTTGACGTCTTCAGCCTTGTCTTCGACAGCTTCAGCGACGTCCTCAGCCTTCTCAGCGACGGCGTCCTTGGCATCGATGAGCGCCTCCTTGGCGTCGCCGGCCTTGTCGACGACCGCATCCTTGATGTCACCAGCCTTGTCCGCGATAGCTTCCGCGGCATCTCCAGCCTTCTCAGACGCGTTGCTGGCCTGCTCGCTCAGAGCCTTCTGCGCAGCAGCGAACTGGTCCTTGAGGGTCTCAAAGCCAGCGACGGCCTTCTCGTGAGTGGCGTTCACGAGTCCAGAGACTGAAGCGGCAGCGCTCGCGAGCCCCTCCTTCGCGCCTTCGACGAGCGAGCTCGCCGACGCCTTGGCCTTCTCGTCGTACGCCTCGCCGTTCTTCTTCAGCTCCTCCAGCGACGCGTTCACTTTGTCGAGTGCGCCTCGGGCGGACTCAACGAGCTCCGCCGAGACGTCCTTCGACTGCGCCTGGAGCTTGCCACCGAAGCTCTTGAGCTCCTCGACCGAGGCGTTCGCCTGCGCGATGCCGGCCTGGAAGAAGGCGCTAGCGTTCTCCGAGACCTTGTTGTTGTCGTCGAACTCGGCGAGCTTGTCCTTGAGCGACGCGAGGTACGTCGTGGTCTCCTCCGTCCCCTTGTGGATCTGCGCCTGGAGCTTCTCGAGTTCTTGCTGGGCGGTCATCGTGGCTAGCGCTTGCGTGAGTTGGCTGGTCTTGCTCTCTTGCACTTGTGCAGGACGTGGCGAATTGCGGAATGAGCATTGCATTGCGCACTTCTCCGGCGGCGCCATCGCCACGCACGCAAAGCAAAACAAGCCTGGATGTTTTTCTGCTGCGAGCTTTTGTCTCCCTCTACAAGAGCAGAACACCATACATTTTGTCATCCAAAGAAGGGAAGCCATCATTCTGCTCCACTGCGACAGGTTCAACTTCCTCTATAAACGAATGGATTCGTCGGCTATAAAGCGTCGCAGGATCAAATTCGAGCCATTTGCCGTTGTTTGAGATTGCTCTGTTTGCTTTTGCGAGCATTCGGTTCTCTCTCCCTCTTCGAGAACACGCGAGCTCACGAGCTCAGCTGCAAAAGAGGGGGAACGCGCTATGTGACGCAGTTGCCTCGCTGGCCACTCACTGCATAGACTCTCGAATACTCGTGCTTACTACTGTGTTACCAGGCTCGTATGGTTTCTGAGATGGGCCGCGCGTCAGCTCCGGTCCGGCCTCGTTTCCGGCCTCGTTTCCGACTGCGGATACTGGCTCCCAGTTGACGCGCACGAAGTCCCAGTTGACGCCTGTGGAGGATATCCACGTGATGACGCCGAGCCGGAGTTTCCCCCCTCGCCTGCCTTGCGGCTGAACAGTATCAATTGATCCGGAAAAGAACAAGAATAAAGTATCCATGTTGGCCACTCGCTGACGAACTTCGGGTCGAAGAAGCCGTCGCCAATAATGCGCACTTTTGAAAAGGTGCGGTGGCTTCTTTTCTCCCGACATTACGTTCCGCCCTCCTCATTGCATTGCTCGCCACGTGGCTGGGGACGAACGAACGAGCGAGTCGGACGTGAGTGAGCTGGCTGGCTGGCTGGCTGGCTGGCTGGCTGAATTCCCAGCAACGGGGCGTGTCTCAAAAGATCGTTCTTTGTTCCTCCTCCTCTTCTTCTTCGTCGCTTTGGCATGGCTACATTGTCGACTCTCACACGTCGCAGAAACCACGTCTGGCAAAGACAAAATGCAGACCAACAACAACAGCAAACCTCAAAAATGCCCGTTTGATAGAACGAGAAGCGACTCTCAATGGGACACACGGGTTTAATATATGTGAAGCAAAGTAGACAAGCACGCTGACACCAACACGCTGCGCAGCCATCTCTCAAGGCGGTTCAGGCGCACAATCACGTCGCTAGGCTCACGGAGCCTTCACGTCCGCCGCAGCAGGAACAGCAGCAGGCGCAGCCGCAGGAACAGCCGCAGGAACAGCGGCAGGCGCAGCGGACCCCGCCGCCTCGTCAGCAGGTGCAGCCACGTCGCTGCCGCTCTTCTCGGCCGCCGCCGTCACCTTGGCGTGGTTGAGCGCGTCCGTGACGTACTCGACCGAGCTGTTGACGAGCTCGAGGCTCTTGTTGAGCAGGCTCGCGCCCATGCCGCCACTCACCTTCTCGTCCACCTTGAACGCCGTCTCCGAGACGCCGAGTGACTTGTCGAGGCCCACGACGCGCTCCGTCACCGCCGCGACGGCGCCTGTGATCGTCGTGCGCACGCCGAACTTCTCGTCGAGCTCCTCGGCCTTGGTCACCACGTCACCGGCCGCGACTGCAATGCAGAAACGGAACGATTTGAGTGAGCTTATCCCTGGCTCAGAAGCATCGGATCACAACGTACCGAGCGCGTTGTGGCCGACTGACGCGGTCTTGTTGCCAATCGCAGTCTGCACGTTCGCGATCTGGTACGAGATCTGCTCAAAGCTCGACGAGGTCTTCTCGCGCGTCGTGCTCACGATCGCCTCGATCGACGTGGACACCGTCGAGGTTGCGGCGCCGAGCCCGCCCTTGGCGCTCTCAAACGACGTGCTCAGCGTGGACTGCAGCAAGAGAATAACAGTAGCACAGACGGCATGTTAGGCAATCGGTTCAGTAAAAGTCGCTGTGTGCGAATAAACACGCATACCTTGAACTTCTGGTCGTAGTCGCGGCCGCTCTGCTTGAGGCTCTCGAGCGCCGCGTGCACCTTGTCGAGCGACGCCTTCGTGGCGTCTACGACCGTCTCCTTGCCGTCACTGCCCTTCTGCTTCAGCTTGCCGCCGAGCTCCTTCAGCTGCAGGATACAAACAAGCACTACATCATCAAAACGACAGCCTCTACAAAGCACACACACACACACGCGCGCGCACCTCATCGACGGACTTGTGCGCGCGGTCGATGCCCGCCTGCAGGTACGACGTCGCGGTCTCCGAGAGCTTGTAGTGCTCGTCGTACTCGCCCAGCTTGGCTTTCAGCTGCACACAGCATACACAAGTACTCCATCAGATCGACGAACCAACGCAAGCCAGCAAGCACCCAAAACGGCAGCGCACCGTCTCGAGGTACGTCTTGGTCTCCTCCGCGCCCTTGTGGATCTGCTCCTGCAGCTTCTCGATCTCCTGCTGCGCGTCGGTCATGGCTGCTGCTGCTGCTGCTTGTCTGCTGCTGTTTGTCTGCTGTGGTCTCTCACGTGTGGCTCGTGCGGCGCGAGTTGGGGATTGAAGAGCTCTTGATTCTTTCCAAGGCCTCGTTGCCTGTCGGTGCATGCGCGCCTCATCCACCATACAAACATGTATATAAAAGTGGTCCCACTCCTTTTCTGAATCCAAAGAACTGCGCGTGCGCGTCAAAGTGCGAGTTCCAACATGCGCGGAAATGGTATCGCTCTTATAATCTCTTGACTCGAAACTTGACTTTTGAGCAACGAGCTGAGCTGGCGAACTTAATGAGGATAGCAATTCTCAACTGGGTGTTGCAATAGTCGCATGTCGATACCGCCGGGGGTTTTACGACGATTTTAAAGCAGGACGGATATAACATTTGGCGAAAAGTCTCCAATTGTGCCTTTCCTTGGGAGGCTTGCAGAGCGGGTAAAGGAAAAGTGTGAGAGGCCCAAAGGCCGGATCCAACTCGCCACCCTTCGCAAATGCCTGACTCCAACGGACAATGACGCGCACTGAGCAGTGGCGGAGGTAGGTCGTTGCCGGACTCCAATCTGGGTGACGGGTTAAAGTATCGAACGGAGCAAAATGGTTGGGTGAAGGAGCGTCTGCTTGAAGCCGACCACCAAACGATGGTGCGACATAACACCACCCTTGAAGACCAATCAACTCGAGTTGTGTCTTGGACAAGCTACAGTACCTTCCTCTCTTCACCGCAGCCGGGCGTCTTTGAACAGCAGAGCGGTGTGCAGAAGAAGTTCTTCACGGCGTTGGAGCACGTCGTTTCGAGACCGCGATTGCACCAACCCCCGCACATCTGCACGTTGTGAAAATGTGAACCATTTGGGAGCATTTCGTGACCGTTGTAGACACCTGAGGGAGATTCAAACACCTTGGCTTGAATAAAAGCAATGCCTTGAAATCCCCTGGCGTCTCCAGATATCGTTTTTGCTGTCAAAAGCGTGATTTGTCCCAACTGTTTTCCTGTGCGTCCGTAGTATATATACGGAAGGATCGACCAGATTCGTTTGGGTTGGAACTTGTCGTGTTTTCACCATGTGAAGAATGACGGTCGTCGAGCGACTGATCAATCACGACCTCGACATTATCAAGGTCGTGATTCTCGGAATGCTCGATCTGTGTGACGCTGCGGCTCGTCCCGGCTCGACTCCGAATCGCTCGGCTCGGCACATGTCACACCGTCCGCTGGACACCTCGCTCGAAAGAAATCAGAAAGCACGTGGACGCACGGGAAGGCGCATGGAAAGCTGGACGCAGCGCAACGCGCTGTCCGATGCTAACAGCAGCACGAACCCCCACGCCGCGCAGGCCCACACGTCGCGCACATATCGCTCCTGTGTTCTTTCGTGCACGCGCTCGGCCGCCACGGCGCTCTCTTGCGTGTGCTTGTTCTGGTGCTGCTTTGAGTGCTGTTTGGCATGAGTTGACTGCGATGCGCACCTCACCATCCTTCCTGATCTGACGTGAATCCTCTTCTGACCTTTCTTTCCTTTACTGGCGTCATGCCGTCCGCTCGCACGTCTGCGTGCTTGACCGTTCGGGTGCGCGGGCGCATCAATGCAGGTAGCGGTGGCGCCGCCCACATCCTGCCGACCTCACCTCCTGGGCTCTTCTCGAGGCCGTCCAAAGTGTCGTGCATGGCCCCCAAATCGAATGCGCGAAACGCACGCAGCGCAGCAGCCAAACGAACCCTCGCATACTTTATTCAAGTCACGCCAACCCTCTTCCTTGAGGCGTTATAGAGCCTCCTCTCTTTTCCGCCGCCAGGTGGTCGCGCTCACCCCAATTCGCTTCCGTTCAATACCGCCAAAGGGCTCATCACTTGGCCCGATTCGTTGGTGTACAGTTCAGCTCGGCCGAAGAGCAGAACAGCAGGCAGAGGGCCCTTCCTTCCCAAAAGCGGTGGCAGGTGCTCTTTCGCGTGAGTGAGCTCCTCACCCTCTCCTCTCTCTCTCTCTCTCTCTCTGTCTCTGACTCTTGAGTCAGTCAGTCCGCCTTCCGCTCAAGCTCAAGCCCCGAGCCCAACGGCAAGAAGAGACCAGAGCCGAACGCCTATCGCACCGCCAACAAAAGGGCTCCTCGTCTCGCCGCCGAGCTGCTCAGTCGCCGATAGCGTACGTACGTCCCGTCATCACGATGCGCAAGATCTCGTCCAACTCGACGCCCAACCAGCCGCCGCCGCCGCCGTCCGAGATGAGCCTCACGCCGCTGAGCAACTCGTTCCCGCAAAAGTTCTCGGACATCTCGGCGCAGCAGTTCGAGTACGAGATGCGCACGGACTTCACGCGCAAGAAGTCCAAGCAGCAGGGCGTGGGCGGCGCCTTCGGCAACAACGTCCCGCAGCTGCACGAGAACATGGAGCTCAAGGACATGTTCACGTCCGCGTACGACCACACGGCGCGCGTGAGCGTCGTGATGATCCTCCTGGGTGCGGCCGTGGGCGTCGGCCTGGGCCTCGTGCTCCAGAAGTACGACCTCAGCAACGACGTCGAGTCGTGGATCGCGCTGCCGGGCAACCTCTTCATCGACGCGCTCACGTGCCTCATCACGCCCATGATCTTCTGCTCCGTGGTCACGTGCATGGGCGAGCTCGTGCTCGCCGGCAAGGCCATGGCGATCGGCGGCCGCACGGTCGCGTACTTCGCCATGGCGTCCATCACGTCCGGCACGGTCGGCTCGCTCTTCGGCTCGATCTTCGCGGGCTTCTTCAAGGCGACCGTGGCCGACATCAAGTCGGAACTGCCGTCCGTCATGTCGTTCCGGTGCCCGAACAGCCTCATGCTCACGCAGCTCATCGACGGCTCGCTCAAGTGCTCGGCCTCGGACGCGGCGACGCTCGCGAAGGAGTCGCGCTTCTACCTGAACGACACGGCGAGCTTCTTCACGCTCACCAACACGACGTACTCGACGCTCTCGGTCTCGGACCAGATCATCGGCATCCTCACGGCCATGGTGCCGTCCAACATCGTCGGCGCATTTTCGGACGGTTCGAACCTGAGCGTCATCTGCTTCGCGTTCCTCTTCGGCGTGGCGCTCGTCAAGGGCTTCGACGCGCGCCCGGGCGTCGAGAACTACCCGCTGCTGCTCATCGCGCACGCGAACGTGATGCTGCGCCTGATGATCAACATGGTCGTGGCGTACATGCCCATCGCGGTCGTGTCGCTCGTGGCGGGCGCTATGGCGCAGAACAACTCGGCCGTGTCGATGCTGGAGAACGTGCTGTTCCTGGTGCTGGCACTGGGGCTGGCGCTCGTGACGCTCGTGTTCGGCATCATGGGGCTCGCGCTGATGCTCACGACGCGCACGAGCATCTTCAAGTACCTGCGCCACATCGTCCCTGCGCAGGCGTTCATCTTCGGGTGCTCGTCGTCCATCGCGACGCTGCCCATGACCATGCGCTGCGTGGACGCGACGGGCCAGGTCTCGCGCCCGGTCTCGCGCTTCGTGCTCAGCATCGGCGCCACGAGCAACCTGAACGGCACGGCCGTGTACATGCCGCTGGCGTGCGTGTTCCTGGCCAAGGTGGGTGGCTACGGCGCCGACCTCACGCCACTCACGTACGTGATGCTGGCGATCGTGAGCTCCATCTCGTCGCTGGGCGTGGCGCCCGTGCCGCACTCGGGGCTCGTCATGGTCATCACGGTGTGGCGCACGGTCTTCGGTCACGCCATGCCCGCGGCCTTCAGCATCCTCGTGGGCACGGACTGGATCCTCAACCGCATGCGCGCGATCGTCAACATCACGAACGACACGATCCTCGCGCGCATCATCGCCGAGCAGTGCGACGAGACGGTCTTCGGCTCGAGCCAGCACGACGACGGCGACGAGTTCAACCCGGAGGACAGCATCATGACGCCGCCGTCCATGGCCGACGATTGACTCCCACGCGATGGCCGCCACCGCCAGCAGCTTCAGGACCAGGTTCACAATAACACAGACAGTAACAGTAGGGACGTGGGCCTGAACGGCGACCATCGCCAAGACAACAGCAACAGTGACCAGAGGAGCAAGAGCCAGCAGCTCGTGCACCGCGAGTCCGCGCGCTCCGGCGTGTTCCTATGAGAAGGACAGGAGGATCAGTAGCAACAGAGCACGTGTATATATCTCTATCAGCAATGCGAACAACGACGGAATTTGTATCAACCACCGATTTCGGCATTGCTGATGTTTCCGTCCCGACAATGTTGCATTATCTCGATCCGAGTGCTAATAGTCCAGGCTTGATAGAGAATCTGTCGGAATGGAAAGCCAAGTGGTATTATATGAATGTGGAATTGTCAAACAAGGTCCACGTCGGCTGCTTCGAGACGTGGCTTAGCTATAGAGAGGTCTACGTAGCTAGCTAGAATAGTTTAATCTTGGAGAGGAAGCCCGTCTTGGCGGGCGCCGAGCCGACCTTCTCGGCCTTCAGGCGCTCCTTGAGCGTCTTGGCCTGGATCTGCGCGCAGAACGCCTTGTGGTCCTGCTTGAGTACGAGCATCGTGTTCTCCTTGATGGGCTCGAACATGCTCTTGATCGGACACCCGAGGCGCAGCTGCACAGACTTGCGGTCGAGGTTCGTGCACGAGACCTCGTAGGGCGACCCGGGCGCGATGAAGTAGAGGTACACGTCCCAGGCAAAGTCCTTGAGGTCGTCGGCCCTCCTCTCGAGCGCGAGCTCCTCGAAGCGCCGGATCTGGCGCGCGCACTTGAGGTTCTCGGCCTTGAACTCTGTTTGTAGATGGGTAAAAACACAGACACACACAGAGTTAGACATAGGCTAGCTCAATGCAACAAGACCGTTTAAGCAGTGGACATGGACGCACTCTTCTCGAGGTACTCGAGCATCTCGCCGAAGAGGATCTTGTCGTTGAGGATGTCGTCGAGCGAGAACTCCTTGGTGCTTGTGACGCGCTCGTCCGTGAGGTGCGTCTTGGAAGGCATGTCGATCTGGTACGCGCCGTCGATCTCGAAGGCCTTCTTGACCATGAGCTCGTGCACGGCCGTGACTTTGGCCGACATCTCGTTGTACTGTGAGCTCTTGAGGAAGCGCATGAGCGTGTCCTTCTGCAAAGTCTTGATCGCGTCCTGCATGGCCACGTCGAAGAGCTTGCCGCGGAACTCGCCGGGTTTCTTCATGCGCTCCATGGTCTGCTCGCGGTCCTCGGACGGGAGACTCACCTCGTTGGGCGAATTGAGCGATAAATAGTCCTGCCAGATGCGGTCCGCCATCTCCTTGCACGTCGTCACGGACTCGGGGTCTCGGAAGTCTAGCAGCGCGCACTCGTCCTTGAACTTGTCAACCGCCATGAAGAAGTTGAGGTTCTCAGCGCAGTACTGCGTCGTACAAGAGCGGATGGCAAGTGAGGTGTGAGTCGGAGATCAACGAGATGTATCAAGATCAAGGGCCACGGATGAATTCGTACGCTTTTTTGGCAAAAGTCGAGCAGGTAGCCACAAGAGACCGGGTTCGCGATGATGTCGTCGACCGTGATGTCGCGCTTGTCCTTCTCGCCTTTCTCGAGCACCTTGATGAGCGTCGCGATCTCGTTGCCGCCCTTCTTCGCCATCGTGCTTCGCTATGCCTCGTACTCCTAGTGTTTCGAGCGACGAGAGCCTTGGCGTTCACGCTGGGTTGTAAATGCCGAACGTTCAACGCAAGCGCCTGACCTGGAGGCTTTCTTCCACACGCAACTCCGCTTCTGGACTCGTCGGCGGGAGTGAATGAGCCGAGTTAGCCAACGAAAAACAGAAATGAAAAGCCTGAAGAGCCAGGTAGCAAACTAGCTATGGTTGGCTTGGCTTGCTTACCGTGAACGAGAGCGCGAGGCTTGTTCTTGAAATCGATTGCCTCGGGTCCTATCCGATCCTGTGAGGCTCTCTTGGAGCGGACTGGAGAGGGCGAGACAAGAATGAAAACGGACACTCTGCTGGCTAATCCGAGCGCTTGGGCGGCAGATTTAGACCTTGATCCGTTTCGCCCACGAGAACTGTTGATAAGATCACGGCAGGATCTTATCGGACATGCCTTCTATCTCGAATTTGCGAACGAGATAAGCCGAGGCGGGCATTTCCGAACACCTCTTCAGTGCTTCGCTCGGACCGATAGCTTTGGAGTGGCTTTACAGTGTCCTGCATTTTGTTGTTATATATATGCGGTCGCCATGCGCGGCCTCGGTTGCTGAGCAGTGAGAGTTTGCTTACCTCCGAAGAAGATGCCGAGGACACCCAGCCAGCCAGCCTGTAGACGTATCGCTTTTAAAACTCTGGGATCAGCGTGTCAGCCAGTTCGCCCAGTCCAATCTGAAGGAGAATATCGACCAAAGCAATATGTGCGTCTTACTGAGAGCTACGCGACGTTGGCTTGCGATGACTTTTGCGTCATGTGTGACGAAGTTGGTGTCGAAACCACACACTCGCCCTTTTCGTGGGCAACCAAGACTTGCCAGCTTCAGGCAAAGCTGCAGCGCAGCGAGCGACTTGCGGCACCGGTCGCGCGATTTCAACGAGACTCGTTCCCCTAAAGATAGCGTTATTAAAGAGCGCAACGACAGCTCGCTCGCTCGCGCGAGGATAATCAGTGCACTCTGCGGCGTTACCTTGATCAAGGCGCCAGCAGACACGCTCCAGGAATATATACACACAACGACACCGCAGACCGGGGGACAGCAACTTTTCACTCACCTGCCTGCGCACAAACACGGCTTTGGCGACGTCAAGTGAAGCGAAACGCAACGAGCGCAGCGAGGTGTGGCGCTAAGCTCCCCATGCTGGCTGCAGTCAAAGCTGGTGCCCCGGATCGTCTTCAATGAGTCTGCTCGAGCGCTTCATCCAGACGTGTCACGAATGGAGTCTCCGGCGCATGACTCGGCGCGTCGTCGCGCGACTCAAGCAATCGGTGAAGCGGCGCATGAAAGGGGAGAGCCATCGACAGTGGATGGAGCGGAACCTGCATGACTCCGAAGCGGGCATCATCCTGGACGTCACACAGAGCTTCATCAGGTACAGCTGCACTCTGCTTCCTTGTACCAAGGTCGCTTGCAGGACGACTCATTTCTACTGATCACTTGTGATGTCCCGCAGCGTGATGATGGTCGGATCGATCATTGATCAGAACTGGAAGAAGTCGGACTCGACCCACAAATCATGGTACCGGATCTTCGACGTCTTGAACCTGCTCTCCATATTCGTCAACTTCAGCCTCCGGTATCGTAGCGCGCGTTGCTGACTTTCCTGACGCTCGAAGAACGACCTTGTCACTGACGATGTTCTTTGCACCACGCCGTCACTTTTGACAGGCTGTATGCAGCAAGTAACCGCAAGGGCTTCTTCCTCAATTGGCTCTCGCTCATCGACATGTGCACGGCGATCCCGCTGTTCTTGCAGACGATTGACATGTCCATGAACACAGCTCACAATCGGTACCTGTACCGCTTCCTGCTCATGCTTCGGACGATCCGCATCCTCCAGCTCTACCGATTGCTTCGGCTGGCAAAGTCTGCAAAGACACGGCAGGGCTTCCTCATTGCGTTGACGATCCTGTGCATCATCGTCTGCGCTGCCATCACATTTCAGGTACGCACTTCTCCCTACGTTCTCGGTAAATGCGTTTGCTCTCGCATGTATGCCTTCAAACACGATCGGCTTACCTCCTTCGCTTTCTTGAGCGTAGACCATTGAGTATTGCGATCCAGCGTTCGTGGGCAAGCAGGTCCCGGGCATGAACTGCCAGGATCTCAGTTTCCTCGACTCGATCTATTTTGTCTGCATCACCATCGGCACCGTCGGGTAATTTTGCTCCCCCTGATGTGTACTGCTCCCTTGCCCACGTTCCGATCTTGACAGCACTGTTTCTTTGCAGCTACGGCGATTTCGTTCCAAAGACGAAGGTCGGCAAGATGATGGACATCCTCTTGATCGTGATCGCTGGCGCGGCAATCTCCACGCAACTCGGAGGGTACACGGACATCGTGAGCCGAGAGGTACGTTCTCAAATGCTGCTTTCACGCTCTTGGCTCGGTTGCACGTGACTGGACTCATGGGGGTTGACTTGCTTGTAGACTGCGTTTGACAAGAAATACGTACCAGACAAGAGCATCCAGCACATCCTCCTCTGTGGTGAGATCGACAATGGTGCGCTGCGCTTCTTTCTCCATACCTGGTTGAATACCGAAGGCGAGCGCGGAAACCGCAAGAAAGTGATCATCTTGGTGCCAACGCTGCCTTCCAACAACCTGCGGCGAATCTTGATCCAACGCGAGTACGAGCAGCGAGTCGTGTACCTCCAGGGATCTGCGATGGTGACTGCTGACCTCCAGCGAGCAGGGGCTCCGAGTGCAGCGTACTGCTTCATCATGGTCAAGAAGCACAGTGAGACCCTCGATCAGAACGACACGGCAGCAAACTTACTCACCTGCTCGGTGCGAAAGAACAATCGATACGGTACGCTATCGCTCGCGAGGTCTCTCCGGACTTTGGTGCTCTTCTCACCTCGTAATCACTCTCTGTTATGCCGCTGCTGTCGATCTGCAGCTCCACTCTATGTCCAAGTCTCCAAGTACGACAACGCCCGTCATGTGAACATCTCGGGTGCGTCTGCTGTCGTGTGCCTCGAGCAGTTGCGCCTCGCAATCTTCGGTAAGAGCCTCTGGATCAAAGGCCTGAACGCGTTTCTGGGCAATCTCATCCAGCGCTTCGCCACCACGGAAGAGTTCAGGTGAGCAAACGTGGCTTGCTTCTCTGCCACTTGTTCTCTGAATGGCGTCGTCATTCACGATGTGAGCCACTGTTTGTATCTATGTATCAGGGGCTTCTGGCTTTCCGATTACCTCAACGGCTGCTCCCATCGCATATACGAAGCAACACTGCCCCAATTTCTGCTGGCTTTGCCGACATTCACATCCTTGGCGATTCTCATCTACCGCGAGTTCAGTGTCCCGATCGTCGGTCTTCGGACGATTGAGGAAACCGCGGTGCTCTTTCCTGTCGACAAAGACCTCGTCGAAGTGAGTTTCCAAAGCATCTTCATTATTGGCAAATCCAAGGACGTCGCACTACGAATCGAGAAGCTTACCGCAACCGCGATGGGTCGCCACGCCGACTTGCTGCCCGATGACGTTGAGCCTCGAACCATGTTTCGAGGACAGGGCAGCACGATGGCAGGGCTTCTCTCTGCGATCGAGGGTAAGCTCCCGCTCCGCAGTATGTCCATCGCGTTCTCAGACGATGGTCGCTCGGTAAGGTCTGCGCGAACACCAGTCCAAGGGTCCAGAAGCTCACTGCGGAGCATCGGACGAAAGCCTTCGAAGAACGCGGGCGACAAAATTACTCCCGTCCAGTCGGAAGCTGACTACAGGGATGCCAGCAACGGTATGTCGATCACGCCTGCAGAAGATGGCCGCTCGGTGAAGTCCATCCCAGGGTCTACAAGCTCACTTCGAAGCATCGGGCGACAGCGTTCACGGAATGCAAGCGACAAAATCATATCAGTCCACTCGGAGGACGACTGCGGAGATGCCAAAACCGTTCGCGAGAGTTCTGTCGGCAGAAGCGATTCAACAAAAGGGAAGAAAAGAGTGAGCGTCATCAACTTCTCAGCTTTGCCAGAGCGTGGGAGCGCCAATGAGGATGAAGAGAGCGACTATCACGTCGGTGTTGAGCTGGAAAATCCTAAGCAGTTGGACTACGCACCAGTCGTTGTTGCGCTCTCGCCCGCCGAGCTGCTGAAGAAGGCGAGTAGTCCGTACGTTCCTCCAGCTGCTCGACCTCCTGGAGGCGCTGAAACAAGATACACCAGTCGGTCTTCCAGGTCCCCACAACGCGACGCCGCCGATCCTTCTAGCTGCACTTCCGAACCAAGCTTGAAAAGCCTTTCAGTTCTCTCCTCCGAGAAATCGAGCGCGATTACTTCTGCAAAGCAAATCACTATTCACCCGGACGCAATCCCAGACCCAGACGCGATCCCCGTCACCAGCCCGAGTGACAGAACCAAAAGTGAGCATGCTCATGTCAACTGCCAGGCTAACGTACTTGAAAACGGGCATACATATCAAGCTGCAAGCAATCCAGCCAATACCCAGGCAGTCCACGAGAGAGCGAGCTCACCAGATGACGACGACAGCTTCGTTCTTAACACACCCGTGATCCGCCGCCAGTCCTCGAAACTGAGAGACCCACGTCTCCGTCGCATCTCGATGCTTCGCTCATTCCGCCGCGCTCCACCGCCAGTCGATCTGGCGAATCACTTCGTGGTGTGCGGTATACCGAGCAGCTACAGTGACTTCCTCGCAAGCCTGAGCGACTTGGATGAGCCGCCTTCTGCTGTTGTCTTTGTCACGCCGAGGGATCTGAACGGCAAAGATTTTCAAGCGTACAAGCTGCATAAGGATCTGTACTTTGTCCGCGGCTCCCCGGTCAGCATGCAGGTCTTCCACGAAGCGCGAATGCTCTTTGCGCGGAGTATCTTGATCATGTCGTACTGCGCAACAGAGCACAATGTAAAAGATGAGAACGAGGTAGAGCAGATGGACGAAAACATGGCAGACGTTGACGCGATCACGACGCACCGATTCATCAGCGAGGCGTGCCAGAACAGCTTCCAGCGATCGCGGTTCTCCATCATGCCCAAGTCGTCGACGCCGTTTGTAGTGGTCGAGATGATTCGCCCGAGCAATGCCAAGTTCCTTATCGACCGCAGCGGCACCTTGTACGACGAGAAAGCGCTGGAGAACGAATTCCGGAAGCGCGAGCTGCTGAAGGACACGAAGACCATCGACCAGTGCTTCTTCTCGCCACTGTACGCCTCGGGGCGTATCTATTTCACAAACGCTATGGATGCGCTCATGGGTTCATGCTCTCAGCACACGCTCTTGATCGACATGGTCACGCAGCTGGCCATCAGCGGAAACATGAGCTCGAAGATGCCTGACCACGAATCGCGCTCGAGGCATCGACTGTCGCAAGTACCAGCGCCGACTCGCTTCCACTTTCATCCGTACTCGCTGCTGGTCGAGGGGATGCTGCAAGAAGAGGTATGTTAGCTTCGCGCAAGGGTCTTTTGCACAAAATTGGCTGACGGAATTCTCATGCTTACCTGATGATATTGTAGCATGTGATGGCGCTCGGCCTGTATCGCGGACCGTCGTCACACGTCTCGCCGGCCTTCGTGTTCACGAACCCAGCCCCAGACGAACTGGTCACACCACACGATCTCATTTTCATCATTAAGTGATGCGTGCGTTAAGAGGAGCTGTCCACCGAGCGAACGTTGCTGGTGTCAACGGCAGCGATGGCAATCACAGCGCTATGAGAAGTCGTATCGCCGGTCGATGAAGTGCCTGCCGGATGAAGACACCACCATCAAGCTGCACACACACAGGCACGGACAAGGCCACTAATTGGTTGCACTCTCGTAGAATGTGAAGAAACCAAACGGCAACATGGTAATGATGCCAGAGTGGGGCGCAAGCAGAGAAACCGAGTCGCCCACACCGAGTCGCACACGAGGGGAGTCTGTACTTGAAAATGTTGCTATGTTACACACTTGGAAGAGAAGTCCAAAACCCACGACGAGAGAGAGAAGCTAGGCACCACATACCGCAAGCTTCGTCATCATCGCGAAGGGTCCTTGTCCACGTCTTTGCGCGCTGGTGATCACTTGGCGTTGGCGCTATCCATCAGCATCTTCTCATCTAGCGCGACCGAGGCGAGCTCCATCGCGACGTCTTCCAGCAGCGACGCCATATCAAAATCTTCAGCGTCTGGTGCCATCTGCATATCCGCATCGCCGTCGCTCTCGTCTTCTTCTTCTGGGTAGAACTGGTTCGCGACTGCGTCATCGTCTCCCGCTTCTTCATCGTCTTCATCGTCGCCTTCTTCCTCCTCGTCGGCTTCGTCATCGTTGTCAAGGTCCTCCACGGTGCGCACGTATGGCCCGGCGCTGATCGCTTCCTGCGTCACGTCCACGGCGTCTACGATCTCCTCCTCGTCGTCGTCGTACACGAAGCGCGTGTGCTTGCCCTGGAACACGGGGATGCCCTGCTCGATGTTCTTCTCGCTCTGGAAGAACGTCGACTTGGCGCCGAGCGCCGGCTGCTGGCGCACGTTAGCGTTGAGCTGCTGCACCTGCTGCGTGGTGTACTCGACCGCCTGGCGCTCGTACTCCTCGCGCGAGATCTGCTGCGCCGCGCCGCCGCTTGTGCCCGTCGCCATCGCTGTCTGTGCGGAGTGGACAAGTTGCCTTTCTCGGAATTGGGAGAAGACTGGCGGGAAGCGAGCAGCTCGGTGCTCAGAAACCCACCATATAATCTCGGTGATAGCATGTACAAATCATCATAAAGACCGATCTCAAGCAAACTCCAAAATAATGTCGCAATTCGTCGGCCCATCTTTTTGGGACTGAGGACCCGGATGAGCTGATTCGATTTAAAGAGACAAATCGCAGGACGTTTATCTGCACCGCTCGTCCGGGTTCTCAGTCCCGGGTCGCGACGGAAAATAATCGTGACGGAGAACCCGGAAAGGTTTGCCTCGCTGGAGCATACAAAGAGCAAGAGTGCACTCGAAAAGACCCATCCGACTTTGCGTCCCTGTGACTCTAAACACAGGCAAGTTTGTCTATCGACAGAGCCATCGCATTATGTTCGAGAGGATCCGGCGGCCGGATTCTGTTCGCGACATCGGACGACGAGCACATGCCACCACGGATATGGCGATGGGCACTCGCTCAGAGGCGCTGCGGCTTCACTCTCAAATGAGAATGGGCTCTCCGCTCCTTCAGTGCTTCGCTGTAGCATTGAACCCCTGATGACCATTGGAGCTGGCTGAAGTCTCAATCCAGCGAACCTCTCGCCACCCTTTGTCCTGTCAGTGCGCTGGCAACCCAGGCTCATGCTCATGGTCAATATGTATTCGATCACCTCTTCGAGCCTTCTTCTGAAGTGGAAGTGTTGGCGGAGTGCTTCGCTAGCTCACCTCCGTTGCTCTGTGTGTCGTTGTCACCGACGCCGTCGGTCTGCTCGACGATCGTCTGGATGCGCGGCTGCGTCTTCTTCCTCGCCGAGCGCGAGCCACCAGAGGGCGACGCGTTCATGTGCAGCTTCTCCTCTTTCTTTGTCCTCTCGTCGGAGACTTTGCTGCCCTTGCTATTGCTGCTACTACTGGTCAGGGACTTGAGCGACTGCAGATCTGGCTCGACCTCGGTGCCGTTCTCTCGATGTCGGAGTCCCTGTTTCACATCTTTCATGCCACTGCTCTTAGTCGGAGGCTTGTTCGTGGGGCTCACAAGTGACGACGGCTCGTCCTCCAGCAAGCACACAGCTTGCTCCGGTCGCACGCTGCGAATGCGGTGCAAGTACACTATTCGCTGTCGACGCGCGTAGAAGAACGCGAGCGCTGCGCCTACCACAACATACACTACACCGCCCGCGAGCTCCCAGGTCGCCACTTTCTCACGCGCAAAGGGCCCAGGCTTGGCAACCTGAGCCAGCGAGAGTCCAGTGGTCGAAGACACGCTCCCTTGCTCCTGAACCCAGACGAGCGGCAGCCAGCACTCGCGCAAATTCTTGTGCCACACGTCGTTGTTCGCTGGATCGCGCGTCACGAGCGCACTCAGCTGCCACACCAGCCGCTGGTGGTACACGACACCAGTCAGCGGGTCCACGTCAATACTCGTGTCTGGTGGGGCTCCTGCTTCTGAGGTCGCGCCGGAGAGTCCCAGCTGGAGACTGTCCACCAGCAGGCTCATGTTGAGCATCGCGGTTGAACTGCCTGGGATACTAGCGCTGGTACTACTGACACCACTTGGTAGCGTCGTCGGGTTGAGCCAACTGGAGACGCTGTATCGCATGAGCGGGATGCCAAAGCGCGTGACGTTCCGCACAAACTCAGCTTGCATAAAGCGTCGTGCGTAGGACCAGTAGAACACCAGCTTGAGTGGCGGGAAGTCTTGTGCACCACCTCCGCTGATAAGCTTCTGCGCCAGGATCGCGGTCGTGAACTGCGAGCCGTCGGTCACATGGATCGCACTGAGTGAAACTCTCTCGCTCCAGATGACCACGTCCGTCGCGTTGTCGATCGCCAGGAGCTCCCCAACCACGTGGTTTTTCTTCACAAAGAGCACCGAGTCGTTCGCCAATGGGATTTGCAGCGTAAGAAGCTGCGGCGGAAGTCCTGAATATTGTGAAGAGCGCTGTCCATTTGCGATAGACTCGTTGGTCCAGATCCCAGCGGTGGCCTGGCTGTTGGAAGTGGCAGTGTCACCAAAGAGTACTCGCGAGACAGTCGAAGCAGCCAGGTACCCTCCGATTGGGTACACCACCGGGCTTGGCCCAACTGGAGAACTCGCTCCCGATACCAGCACTATCGCATGCAGGCCGAGGACCCTGGGCTCATAGACAAACTTGGTTGCAGCGTAGCGCAAGTACGCCTGCAAGTCCATCGTGTACCTTCGTGGCTTGGACGCAAAGCCCGAGTCAGTGAGTATAGAGAGCTGCAGGTATATCCCGCTGGTTTCCTGGACGCACGCCTGTTTCTTCTCATCAGCAGAGAGTTTGTACGCCGCTGCGATGTTTTCCACGAGAAACTGGCACTCACGACTCGATCCAAAGGGCTGAGCGAGGAACGCGTCAATCAGCAGCGCCGCCCTCGTGGAGCTCTGAGGTGTTGAGAGCATTGAGTCACTAGACTTGGTCCATTCCCATGGCGTGGTATCCGAGAAAAGCGCTATCAGGGCACTCGCTTCCTTGATCGAGACGCTGTAGTCTGCATTCAGCTTGCACTCGGTGCTCGTGTCGTACGCGAAAGCCACATCCTGGGTGTTGAGGTCGCAGAACGCCTCAAGTTCGCCAAAGCCTGGAAGAAACGTTGCGTTTAGCAGGCTTGGCGCCTTCAGAATGGGATCAAAGTCCCACTGCTGTCTCAAGAACCGCTCAGAGGCCACCCCAGTATCAACTTTGGCAGCTCCAGTGCCACTGGTGATACCGAGAACGGTTGGGATCGCATAGCTTGCGCGCGTGACGGCCCCAGTTACAAACTGCGCCATGGCTAAGTCTCGGAAGCCCGTCGCCTGGGTCTTGAGCGCCGGCTCCACGTCCTGAACGTGCTGGAGAACAAACCTCTTGAACAACGGATGATCCAGCCACGCGAGCATCCAGGGAACCACACGAGCGTTGATCATGAGCTTGAGCGAGTCCGAGTCGAGCTGTGTAGAGCTGCTCAACGCATCGGCGAGCAGTTGCAGTGCAACTTTGGCGGTCGAGACGTGCAATTGGTAGACTTCTTTCGAGCGCACGGAGCTGTTTCGACACGCGCCTGAGGTGGGGTCAGATGAGAAGCAGTTCATGAGCAGTGAGCGCCAGACTGGAAACCCTGTTGTCGCATTCAGCAGCGAGGTGGACTGGTTTGGATCGAGGACAACGAGCGTCAAGTTGGCCCAAAGTACTAGTGCCTGGCTCGTCGCGGCAGCAGTCGAAAGAGCACCATTGCTAAGCGTTGTTGCGTCTAGTGGGAATGCCTGGAGCACGTCGCTCGCTCCTTTAAGTAGTGGTGACGTGAGCGAAGAAGACGTGGTCGCCTGCAAAGGCTGGAGCCACAGGAACTCGACGAACTGGCGCAGATTCGGGTGCTGCTGCCACGAGGCCAGCCAGTTGCGTGTCGTCTGGAGACCGCACATCACGTCAGTGCTCGTCATCTTGGACGACCTGATGATCGCCGCTGTGGATGACGCAACTGCGTCAATGAAGGCCCTGAATGTGGCGTCGTCGATCTCCGATCTGAAGTACCGTTGCCACTGTTGAATGCCGACTGGGTGGAGAAACGAGACTGGGTTCGTCGAGTCCCAGAGCGAGGACAAGAACTCGAGCGATTCACTGCACGCACTGAGCAGATTAACTGGCTGACCTCCACCGAGGTCGACTGTGTTGGCCACCAAGTCTAAAGCACTGGCATTCCTGGGTACATTGGTGTTCACTGGAAACACAAAGCCCAGGTCAAAGCCAAAGCGCAGCGGGTCTTTCGAGACACTCGCGACACTTGAGCGCCACGTGCGAAGCTGGTTCACCTGGAAGAAGACGGACTTGTCGGGCAATAGCTGCCACCACGAGGCTATGACTGCCACGCTTGACTCGTCGGCGATATCAAACTGTGTCTGCAGGTACATGAGCGAGAATCTGGTCAGGTTGGCGGACTTTGTGATCGCCTCCTGCGGTGGCACGGACGCCTGGACGATCGCCTTGAACGTGTCTAGTGCTGGTTGAGTGATGACGCCAAAGTCATCCACAATCGACGGGCAATATCGACTTGCGTCACCGGTTGCGACCATAACGCACCACACGACCTGCGTCGTTGGGTTCACCAGCGAGCCAGCCTTCGTCACATCCCAGAGATCTCTTCGGGACGCAGCTGACACACCCGCGAGTAATGGGGACGCCACTGTGAACAGATCGAGGGCTACACTACTGCTGCTTGTGAATCCAAAGAGTCGATCCATTTGGCTCGCAAGGTCGAACGTCACGCCTTTCTCGCCGCGTGGGGTTGTCCCAACTGTCCACTGGGTTAGGACGTAGTCACGGAGTACAACATTCGTGGACCATTCCATGAGCCAACCGGCGATGCCTCGGAGCTGGGGCTCACTCAGCGTCGTTTGGAATATCATTTGGGCCAGCAGCGCCGTGCGCTGGTCGGCCGAGAGCACGTACTGCATGGTTGACTGGCGCTGCACTGTCGCCTCGGCCGGGTAGGTTGGTACCAACTGCTCCGAGGCATAGTCAACTCCCTGGTAGATCTCTTTCCAGGCGTTGAAACCCGTCGGGAGCCCGTTTTTCGTGAGCGTCCCGTCGACATTCAGGAACGAGAACGTGTTCGCTGCTCTCCACACGTACAATCCCTGGTCAAACGATGGGAGCGCGCCGCTAGCACCACCTCCACTCACAGCAGCGACAGCTTTCTTCCACGCGCCACTGGGGAAGAGCTCAAAGCCGCCCTGGACGCCGTCCGTATTGGCGTCTAAATCGATCATTGAGCCACTCTGTGAGAGCCACGCGATGCCGACGCGCCTGGTTGTGATGGAGCAGGTCTCCCACACTTTTAGGTACGTTTGCACGGGCGACAAGTCACTCGCAGACTGCGTCTGGGTTTCCGTCGCCAGGTCAGCTGCCATGGCTTCAAGAAAGCTTGCTTGGCTGATCGCTGGGTACCATTTCTTCTGAAGTACTGTGAGGTTTGTAAACGCGTACGAAGTCGACTGATTCCACATCAGCTTGGCGATGTCGATCGATACGCTGGTAGCGGTAGTGGTAGTGCTCAGGTTCATCTCGAAGCTCGCCTCGGCTGGCACCACGGCAAGTGGCAGGAAGCCTGAGCCGCCAGTGTTTGTTGCCTTGATCAATAGCGTTGCATTCGCCATCACCGACAAGAAGTTGCACGCCTGGAACTCCTCAAGGCTCGTTTGAGAAGCCACGGTCTGCTTCACACTGCCTGGACCCAAAACTTCACAAGAGGTCCACGATTCGGTCACCTGGACGGTCTTCTTTGGCTGCACCTTGGCGCTCGTCTCAACAATGTCGGCTTTGAAATAGTCCCTCGGTCGCGACGCTGCTTGCTGGAGGTCCACGATCGTGTTACTTAGAGTGACCGTGTATAGAGAAGCCACAGGAGGGCAGGTGGTGACAGTGGTCACGACGTCGGGGTTCTTCTGAACGAGGCTGACAAAGCGTGGAGTCGTGGGACACTGTGCATACAACCAGTGGCCGAGCACATCGCGCAAAAGGTATTCGCTTTGCACCCAGGTCTCAAGCCATTCAAACACACGCTGCATCCAGGTTTCCCACTTGGAAGCTTGAGTCGCTGTGACGATGGCGCTCATTGCGGTTCTCACGGCGACGCTGTCAGAAGAGGCGTTGGCTATGGAAAGAGCAGTCCAGAGGCGCATCCCAGCATCGATCACGAACGACCCGCCATTACTAGAATCCCACAGACCCAGCGCATCTCGTGGAACCTGATACGTTGTGCCGTTCTCATCGCTGAGGACGCACAGGCTGGCTTCACAGCCCACCGCCAGCTCCCATCCTCGCTGTACTGCGCTGCGATAGGGTTCAATCTCGAGCTCCTCAGCTGCACCGCGTCGCCATTGGTCCAATAGTGCGTTCTGGAGCCATCTGGCTGAGCTCTGAGCGCGGACCCAGGCTTGGACGCTGTCGAAGTGCGCTTTAGCCATCCACCCACAACTCACAGCAGCGAGGGTTTCATTGAACACCGCAGAGCGCTCGCCACCTCCGAGGATCTTTGGGCACGCAGCGTCGATCGCGTCGTTGATCGACTGAAGCAAACTGATGCCATCGGCAGTCGTGGAATCCGTCGTGAACCATTTTCGATACCCGTCCAGGTTCTCAAACGAGAACACGTTCATTGGGTTCCAGAGCACAAACGCAGCAGCAAGCGAGACGCGGTCGCTTGCACTTGTAGCGCTTAGCATGAGCTCAAAGCCCGTGGTCGCCTCGTCCACATCGTTGGACAGTGAAGTCGAAATCACGTCGCACGAATACACTTTCATGGTCGTATCGTACATCGAGGCTCGCTTCGTGTACGTATTTGCGACCGCGTCCAGGTCACAGACCGTCTTCGCGATACTGTAAGCTTTCTCGAACGTGAAATACGGGGACTGAGTCGACGAGGTCCTGAGTGTTGAGGACTTCTCCACTTCGCTGTACGACTCGGTGCACGTCTGGAGATTTGCCGTTGTCACAGTATTGGGAGACGTGACAGTCAGCGTCTCTCGGTCCCAGCACGTGCTCGTTCGCCACCAGTTGTACACGTTGAGCACATTCAAGTCGTTCTTCGCCCACTTTTCAAGCCAGCCAGCGATTACCTGGGCCTGGACCGCCGTCATGGAAGGCAACTTGAGGTCAGCCACGACGCGCATAAACTGCGACGTTCGAATGCCGCGAAGCCAGATCCCAAAGCCCAGTGCAGTGTTGGACATATGAGTTGCCACGAGGAACGACGCGGAGCTCGTTGGATCCCAGACCGTCTCTCTCAATGCCTGTGTCACCTTCCACTCTAGTGTGCTCGACGGATTCATCTCAAACCCCACTTGGCTCCCAGCAATGCTCGGCTCCAGGTCGTAGAGCAAACACGAAGTCATCGGCACGTCCAACACAGAGTTGCAGGTCCCGTCACTCCAGTGACGCTGAGCTCGCCGTTTGATGAATCCGTCCAGGAGAAGCCCCTGGATCCAAGTCCCCACTTCAGTGATCTGGGTGGTTGTTAACCCTGGGATGCCCGTTTGAAGAGCCTGGATACTTGTTGGACTGCTGTCCATCGCGCTCGTCCATTTCGTATACCCTTGCGGGTTGGCAAACGAAAACTCGCTCGTAGCGCTCCATAGTTGTTGGGCGATGGCTGCTGTGACACCGCTTGTGCTCGCACCAGTTGGCTGGAGTTTGAACCCAGTCTGAACACCGGTCATCTCAATGTCCAAGTCCACGCTGGGCTCATTGATATCGCTGTTTGCGGTCCGCTTGATGTACCCCTGTCGCCAGTAGCGCTCGCGATCTCGCTGGCCAATGTCGTTCTGTGCCCAAGTGATGAGGTACTGACGGATGAACAGCAGTTGAACCCGTGTCAGATAGTCCCCGACCAGTGCGACGTCGTTGTTCACACCCTGGAGCACATAGTTTATCGCGGTCTCGTTCATCGCGATCACCTGCTTCCATATAGCGAAGCCCTCAGCTGTCGCCAACGGCTGGTCCAAAGGGTACGTCGCTACAGTCTGCGTGTCATAGTCGACGATCGAGAAGCGCTTGTTCGAGACCTTTGAGCCCAGGATCAGGGTCGCGGCTTCCACGCTCAGCTGGAGACTCGCAGACGTCGGCGAAAGTTCAAAGCCCGTGCGCGGGTTGCCCGTGGGTGCATCGTCAAACCAGGCGTCGAAATCGGTTGGAGTGCTGCCCTGTTTGCGCCAATTCTCCACAGCATTCTGCTGCGCCGTGTCGGCCTGGACGCGGTTGTTTGCGATGTCCCGTGCGACGATCTCGCTCTTGATCGTCCTGAGGATCGACGGCACAGCCTCCAGACACGCGCGGTCGTACACCTCTTTCAGCACGTACGGGAACGCGATCAAGTCGATCTTCATCGCCAATGACGAAAGTGTCATAGGCACATGACGCAATTGCTGGCTCGTGAGCTGCTTGTCGAGCCAATAGGGCACGCTCTCGACCTTGAGTCGCTGATAGAGATTGTCCAGCACCCGCGGGAGCGCCTGGCGCTTGGCCGTGTCCAGGTTGCTCTGCAGGATCTCGGGTAGGAACTGGTCCGCGATGTCTCTATAGATGTCCCCAAGCACGCGCGGGATCGACTCGGTGCGTGCGAGCGCGTGCATGCGCACGAGGTTCCCTGGGATGCTCGCCGAGTCGACGCGCTGCCGCTGCCGCTTGATCACCGCCAGGAGCACTTCTTCGTGCACCTGCTGCACCATCCATGGGAGGAACTGCGTCCACGCGCGCAGCTTGGCGTTGGCGGTGAACTCGTCACGCAGGTGGCGGTTGTACTCTGTCAGGTGCTGCTGCGCGAACTCAGCGACCACGAAGCGCTCCGAATATCCTCGTGCACGCAGCTTCTGGAGCTTGCGGGCGTACGTGGCGTTCACGGCCACGACCGTGTCACTCTCGGAGCCGTTCGAGCGCTCGGACGAGAAGAAGTAGCTCGAGACGACCTGGTAGCTCGCGTACCCATAGGACAATGAAGACTCGGCTGTTGTCGTCACGGTCGTGTTCTTTATGGCTGACGGGAAGGGCGTGGCCTGGAACTGTACGTTGACCTTGCGTGAGCGCTTCTCGTAGACGTACGGCCCGATCTGCTGCACGAGTGGGGCCTCGCTGCCGCTCAGCACCTGCTCGCCGTTCGTGAGGTTGAAGAGATAGAAGCTCGTGTACACGGGCGCGTCCATAGCGAAAGCGAACGATGCGCTCGAGAGGAACGACTGGATCGTGTCGCCATCGCGTGCTGCTGCTACTGCTGCTGGTGTGGTGGTGGTGGTCGATAATGACGCCGCGAGCGATGAGGACGATGGCACAGTCGAGTACAGCAGTGTGTTGTGGCGCTGCTGTGCAGCGTCAAGCGAGAGCGAGCCGTGGATCACGAGCACGACCCCCGCGGCCACGAGCAGCGCGCCGACTGCGATCCCGCACATGACGCTCTGCGCGTGCGTCAGCTGGGCGTCGATGAGAGAGAGAGAGAGAGAGAGAGAGAGAGAGAGAGAGGCAACCGAGCGCTTGGTGGTGATCCTGCGAGCTTTAGCGCATTTTGCTTCCGCCGAAAAAAAAGACCGCGTGACTCTTCACAACAACGCCGATGATAGGTGCCGCTTCAGGTTTCAGTCAAGGGCTCCTGGCCGAACAGCACCAAGTCGAGCGACGTGTGCCAGTTCTGCTGCTGCTGCTGCTGCGCTTGACGTCAGCAACAACAGCGAGAAAGTGCATGCGCGCGGATTGCTTCGTGCTGGGGCAGGGCGGATGAGAATTGAGTTGGGAGTGAATGCGGAAAGTGCTTCGCATGAGCAAGACACATGATCTGCTTATCTCAAGTTCATACCCTTACGACTAGAAATACGAGCAAGTAATCTCGATTTGATATGGTCAAGGGAACAGTTTGGTTTGAAATCAAGTGCGGGTGTGGTGTCGAGGTGGCCATTTCAAGACAGACACAGAGCAGCCATGGTGCGCAGTGCGACGACGACAGAGACGAGCACGCCAGCGCCGCCGCTGCTGCAGCTGATCTGCTTCTCCATGGACCGCGTCTTCCAGCTCTCCGAGTACCTGCGCACGCTGCACGCGTTCGTGCGCTTCAAGGGCGCGGCGATGCGCGAGCAGTCTTTCGCGCGCGTCGCGGTCATCTGCCGCTGCACGAGCGCCGAGATCCGCGCGCACTATGAGGAGATCGAGCATGAGTACGCGCCGCATAACGTCACCTTCCTGTACGAGAGCGACACGCAGAGTTTTGCCGACTGCCTGCTCTTGAGTATTGCCAACGGAGGAGAGCGCGGCGCCGGCGACGAGTCGGTACCCAAGAGCCCATATGTGATGTTTAACGTGGACGACGCGTTCTACTTTGATGACGTGGAACTCACTGATGCGTTTGCGTTTCTCGACGGCGCGAGCTGCAAGTCTACGTCGCAGAGCAGCAGTAGCGTGTGGCCGTTCGCGTTCCACGTGAAGCTGGCACCGAGCATCTGGCGCTCGCACCTGGCGAACAAGCCCATGCTGCCGCTGCCTCCCATGCAAACTGTCGTGACGAGGCGCAAGTGCGAAAACGGCGACGCGTCTGGTGTTGTTGTCGTTCCTTTCGAGATAGCGTACCACGTGTTTGATCCAGCGAGGGGAACGCTCGACTGGAACTACCCGTGGGAGCTCAGCGGCAGCGTGTACCTGCGTTCGACTGTCGAACGCGTCGTGGCGGATATCCAAGCGCAGTTCGGCAAGAAGGGTATCAACCATCCGAATCATTTGGAGCTGCGTGGCCACCAGGTCGTGCAATGCTGGGCAACAGACATGAAGCAGCGAAAGTTGCAGTGCGCCTGCCCACTCTCGCCAAAGATGCACGTGTTTGCGATCAACCAGGTGCAAGACGTGTTCAACAATCGGCTTTATGAGGCAGAGACAGACTCGCTCCAGAAAGGCGCTCAAGGTGGTGGTGGCGGTGACCTGACCAATTTGCTGCGGCTCTACAAGGCGAACGAGACGCTGGACGAAGCGTTCTATCGGAAGAACCGCCTGTCGAGCGTTCACATCGGCACCCTGGTACTGAAGGCAGGTGCTGGTACAGTAGCCCCGGTTGCACCTACAGAGCTGGTATCCGTCATTATCCCGGTATTCAACGTGGAGAAATACGTCGAGCAGGCGCTGCTGAGCATCATGAAGCAGAGCTACCAGCATCTGGAGATCCTGGTGGTCGACGACGCCAGCACCGACACGACGCCCGAGATCATCGCCCGTTTGCAAGCGCACGATTCGCGCATTCGGTATCTCCGGAACGCGACCAACGTAGGCGTCGCTGCCTCATTGAACCGAGGATTTGCTGCAGCCAAAGGAGTCTTCATTGCGAGAATGGATGGGGACGACGTGTCGCTGCCGCAACGAATTGAACGTCAGGTGCTCTACTTGCGCGAGAACCCCCAAGTCGCAATCGTTGGGACGTCGGTGTTCATTTTGCGCGAAGGCGATGAAGATTTTGAGGCTGAAGAGCACCAGTTGAGGAAACTCGAGACGGCCGTGTACCCGACCTCGCCGTTGATCACCAAGTGGAGAATGCTCTTTGGCTGCTTCGTGGGTCATCCGACTGTGATGATCCGTCGCGAGGTACTGGATGCTCTCGCTCCTGACGCTAGCGGTGCCACTCGAGAGTATTACTCAGCGTCTCAAAGCTCGAGCGAAGATTATGAGCTGTGGCTGCGGTGTTTGTACACCTACAAGATTACCATCCTGAGCATGGGTGACGCGCTCGTGATCCATCGCAAGCACCCGAGCAACGTGTCGACAATGCGCCGCGACGAGCAGATCAACGAGACCCATGCCATTGCGACTAAGTTCATCCAGTCCGTCGTCAACAGCTCCAACAATGCTGGTGATAGTGAAACCGTGCCAAATAGTCGCGTGCTTCCGCTGTTTGACGTGAACGCCAGCAATTCCGTGGATGATTTGAGTCGTTCTATCGCAGTGCTGCAGAAGCTCCAGACGGAGGTGTGCTCGAGCCTGACGAGCTCATCGAAAGCCGCAGGTGATGAACTTGACTGTGAGAAGGAGTACATCCACCAGGACGCTGCAGCGCGAGAGGGCGAGCTGGCACTGAAGTCCATGCTGCTTGACCCGATCCGAGGCACTCAGCTCTGGTCGTCTTTCGCCATGCAGCATCCGCGAGTGAGTCGGAACGCCTTTGAGAAGCTGTTCAGAAAGTAGTGAGAGCTCTATTCGCGCCTCGAATTTGAACGGTGAGTTGTTACATTTCCCATGATGTCTCGAAAGTGATGTCAAACTTACCGGAGTGCCTCAGTTGTATCCAGGTTCGGAAGGCGAAGAAGCTGTTCAAGGAGGAGCGGGGGAGGCACCGTCGTATCCCGTGGTAAACACCCAACACTCTCCTGACAAACGATAACATCTCATGATCCAACTGACGGAGTGTTTCTTTTTTCACCCCAGGCCTCTCATCTTGTCGGGCAAATCTGGATTCATGAACCTGGGGTGGACAACAAACTTCGATGCGCTCATTGGATGCCCAGCCGCGGAGTGACTCCAGAAATACTGCGCTCGACCTAAAAATGACGGCAACCTATTTCCGATGCCAATCAAAAGGCCGAAGAGGTTGACACACAGCCGATAGTGGAGAGCGCTGTGGTGGCTGGAGAAGAGTGAGCGGTCAATTCGACTCGGCGGCATCGCTCTCTTGCAGCTGCTGACATTGCGTTGCCTCTGCAAGTACATCTGGAGGTGGCCGTGGGAAGTCGAGCGGATACCAGTGGTGGTACGATCACGTGCTGCATCCAGGGAAAGAGCAAGATCGAATGCACGAGTTGTGCTACTGGCTACAGTCGTCGAAGACCGCTTCACTACTCCATTTCACCCGCACTGCGTAGTCCAGAACAAACCATCACATTCGAATGAGCCGGCTGAGTCGCATGGCGTCTGAGACGCCCGTGTACTTTCCGTCTATCGTCTCAGCGTCGTCGGATTCCAAATTCACCCCCATCCCGCCACAGAAAGGCAGACATCACCCGAAGAAGCACCAGCATGGGAACGATTCGCGCATCCAACTAGAGCCACTACGACCGTCGACCGCCGGTGGAGGCAGCGGCCGCATGAGCATCAGCTTGTCATCTGAGCAAGTCGGTCTGGAGGCGAAGATCATGGACGGAAGCAGCACGGCAGCCGAGAACATAAGCAAATTTCGAGACATGGAGAAGAAGATTCAGTTCTATCGACAGCTCGCGTCGCTGAAGCTTCGCGATGTCGTCACAACGGAGCAGAGTGTGCTCAAGACGATCGATGCCGTCATCAACGCGTGCGCTCTGGCGCTTGATGCTGACTACGCCGTGCTCTACTCGCTGAACGAAGCAACACACATGCTCAGCGTCACGTCATGCTCCAAGCCTGATGTCGTAGGGTTCCAAGTTCCACTGGACAAGTTCTCGATGGAAACGGTACTCCAGAGTGTCCACCAGCAACTCACCGAGGACAACAACCAGCGCTGCTCTGTTGAGCCAGTGTACGTTGCGAATCTTCAAGGCTTGGACAAGTACGACCCAGATTTTGATGTGGATTCACTGGCGGGGACGAAGACGAACAGTATCCTTGCGAGTGTCATCGTGGATGAGAATGGCAAGCCGATTTTCGTCGTTGAGGCTCGATGCGCACAAGAGACGCTATTCTCCGATTCGATCTTCCGAGCTGGGATGGCGACACTCGAGAATATCGTGTACCAATACGACTTGAAGCAGTTTCTTGCCCGAACGATTGACTCGTACGCGTCACTTGATGCATTTTTGCAAAATGCAATCATGCAGCCAGCAGTACAAGAAGAAAACGAAGAAGACAATGACGAGAACAATCCTGATGCGCTCCAAGTAGCTTCAGACGAGCTGATGAGTGGCGTGGACCGTGAAGCCGACCCAGAGCTGGAAGATCTCTTGGCAGAGAAATCACCGAACCTGAAGAAGCTCGTGGAGAACTTCCTGGCTCGTTCCAAATCCGATGGCGTATGTCTAATCAAGTTCAATCCTGCAAAAGAGACGTGTCAAGTCCTCGCAAGCGTGGCTTTGGGAACCAGCGAACAACTTCTCGACACGGACAAGCTCGTGACGCTTTTCATGGCAACATCAGCGAGCCCCAGAGACACCGGGAGTGTGAATGGTGCCGAATTAGTGCTCCCTTTGCTTCAGCGCTTCATTGAGAGCATTGAAAAAGCGCACCCTCTCGATTTGAGCGACGATCACGAGCTACGATCTACAATGCCAAGCCAAGATGACTTCAAGACGCTCGCGTTTATCCCAGTGCCATCCAGCTCCTCATGTGCTTTCGTGGGTCTGCTGTTCATGTCGAAGGTCGAGCAGCACGAGTACGATGTGTCCATGCTGCGTCCATTTGTCTCGGCGCTGGGGCTCGCGATCGTGATGAAGAAGAAGAATGACGACATGCACACGTCGACGATGCAGAAGCTCAAGCTCATCCATTTGTACAACTCGCACTTCGAGATTGAGACGATCAACGACCCATCGACGCTCGTGAACATGATTTGCGAGATCGGTTGTCAGACGTTCAACACCAGCCGCGTCACGCTGTACGTCGCCGACCCGATCAAGAGCGAGCTGTGGAGCCTGAGCACACTGGGAAGCGTGAACGGACTGCGGATTCCGTATGGGGTCGGTATCGCGGGTACGGTAGCGAAAACAAAGCAGAAGCTGATCGTGCGCAACGCCTACGACGACCCTCGCTTCGATCGATCGTTTGACATCAAGTTTGGCTTCAAGACCGACTCGCTCATCACGTTCCCCGTGCTGGACAAGAACGGGGAGACGCTCGGCGTGGTCCAGGCAATCAACACGCACCACTTCATGGACTCGGACGCGCACCCGCTGATCGCCAAGTTCGACGAGCGCGTGCTCAACGTGTTCAACCACATGGTGTCGTACGCGTTGCGCATCAACTCGTCGCTAATCATGTTTGCCAAAGTGCAGGCAGATTACTGGGCGAATCGAGCGGTGATGGGGGACTCGAAATACTCTGAGGACGGGAGTAATGCCAAGAGTGACGTCGCGAGCGTCCACTCGCTGCTCGACATCAGCGGCTTTGACGAGTCAAAGCGCGTGCCGCGCAACAAGTGGAGCACGTTCGCGTACGCGTGCTGGGTGCTGGGGAAGTTCCTGCTCGCGGGGTACCGCAAGCGTCGCGAGAATAGGATCAAGCGCGAGCACAGCAAGTGGTCGGTTGACGACCTGAAAGTTGGCATGACGAACGAGTTTGCCGCGGACCGGAGTCGCAGCCGCACGGCATCGATCATCCGTGCCGGGCGCGCGAGCTCGCTGATTAATCGGTGGCGGCGCCTGGCGCTGAGCCCCGCGGTGGACCAGGACGAGATGCTGAGCGACTTCTTCAATCCGCTGACCAAGTCGGTCGACGAGCTCAAGGGGTACGCGTTTAAGCTCTTTGAAGGGCTGATGCTCATCACGACGTTCCGCATCGACGAGGCGGTGCTCCGGTGCTTCATCGACACGCTGGCGAGCAAGTACCGCCCCGTGGCGTACCACAGTTTCTACCACGGCTTCGACGTCGCGCTCAACTCGTACTGCCTCATCCGCAAGACGAGCGTGCTGAACGTGATCAAGGAGTTCGAGGCGCTCAGTCTCATGGTCGCGGCGCTTGGCCACGACGCCGACCACCCGGGCAACGACAACCAGTTCGAGATCGACTCGAACTCGCCCCTGGCGCTCTGCTACAACGACATCTCGGTGCTCGAGAACCACCACGCGTCCACGACCTTCAGCGTGCTCAAGAGTGCGTTGTTAGTTAGGTACTATGCGAGCACTGTGCAAGCTTGCCTACTAACCGTCTGAATGTGTGTGCTCTCCTTATAGTGGCGGGCTGCAATATCCTGAAGGATCTGAGTGCGAGCGCCCGGGTCTCGGTGCGCACAGCCATTGTCCGCTGCATCCTCGCCACAGGTATGGAGCTCTAGTACGTGGACCAGTCTCTCGCTTTTCAAGCTTACCTAACCTATTCCAATGCCGTATTACATCAGATATGAAGCACCACTCGCGACTGATCTCAGACCTCGCGGTGATCCGCGACGTGGGCGACTTTGAGCAGGTGACGGACGGGCGGCAGCTCATGATGAACATGATCATCCACGGCGCAGATCTGAGCTCCGTGGCGCACCCGTTGCCGATCTCGATCAAGTGGGTGGAGATGGTCTGCCAGGAGTTCGCGGACCAGGCGACCAAGTCCGCGGCGCTCGGGATCTTCGTGCCGCCGCACATCTTGAACCTGGACGACGAGGTCGTGCGCTGCCGCCTGCAGGTGAACTTCATCGACTACCTCGTGGCCCCGCTCTGGAGCGCCATCGGCGGCATCCTGCCCGAGGCCAAGCCCACGCTCGAGTACCTACGCGCGAACCGCGACTACTTCTTCGAGAACGCTGGCCAGATGTCGGCGCGCAGGGCGTCGTCCATGCCACAGGCGAAATAGACGGGTGGAGGTCCGGCTTGAAGTGCTGTTGCATTACGAGAACGGAGCAGAAGCTCATCTGGACAGGAGATTAGATAAGAGAGCCAACCACATCGATACATACGAATAGAATGGTCTTCATGATTCTGGAGGTTGATTGGCCACTACGTGGCTGGGATCTTTTGTGTCTGCACTTGGTGCACTGTCTCGGGTCGCTCGGAGGGATGTGCGAGGGGTTCTTTTTGGAGCAGACGGATGAACGAATGAATGGCAGGGTCGTGACAAACTTTCTAGATATCAACTCCATCCGACGTCGAAGTGACAGAGCCTCGACCTTCTTTCAAGCCGCCTGCACCCGTTCAGCTCACGGCATCTGCTTCGTCCGTCTGGCTGTTCCTCAACGGACACTTGGGCGTGCGGGCGAGCGTGAAGCCACCCACACACGTTAAAGAGCAGAGGGATGGATACATGCTGTCTGTTCAGCTGCTCCGCATCGCATCGCACAAAAAGGAAACCGACGAACGCGGGGAAAAGGAAAGCAAGCGAGCGAGAAGAAGCGGGAGAAGAGAGGGGGGAGGAAGGTCGCCATGCGCCCCGCACTTCATCATCAGAACCGCTCTTGCGCTGCGAGTGCCACTGCTGATCAAGGCAACGAGAGAGGATGAGTGCGACGTACGCTGCTGCGATGGCGACGACGACGGCCACACACTCCTTACTGGGAGGCGACGGCGAGCGCGCGGTCAAGATGGAGCACGCTGAGCCCGCGTCGTCGCTGAGCCGGAGGAGCACCAACCAAGAAGAGGTGCATGATGAGGAGCGCGGTCAGCAGTTGACGTCGCATGGGAGGTTCGCTGAAGCGAGCGTTGCAGCGATGCTTGCGGCGATGGTGCCGCAGCCGCCGAATCCGACCGCTGCTGTCGTGACGGAGAGAGCACGGGCGTGGCACACAGCAGAGGCGGTCGCGCGGCTCTTCAAGCGGACCAAGCGCGCGAGCGAGACGTATGCCAACTTTGCACGCGCACTGCGAGATGTCGGTGATGGCTGCGAAATCGGAGAAGAGCTCTATGTGACGGCGTTCATCGCGGGAATCGGTGACGAGTTCACCGCGGCATTGCTTCGCGTGGTGGCGCCTCAGTCGCTTACCAGCGCTGCGCAGGAGGCTTCTCGACTGCGAGACACTGACGGAGCTGTCCAGGAGCAGAAGGCGAAGCATACGAAGAGGACTAGACACCAGCGTGACCGTCAACGGAAACAACAACTGAGTATCGGCGGATCTATGGCACAATTGGCTCCATCAAAACCAGTGCTGCTGGAAGAGGATGTGAGACCACGAAGAGTGGAGAAGTGCGTGGCAGAAGACATAGAGCGTGTTGAAGCTGAGGCCGATTCGCTACCGAGGAAGAAGAGACGTGGTGCATGCTTTGCTTGCGAGCAACTCGGTCATATTCGCCGTGAGTGCCCTCAACGCGCTAGATTGCACTAACTGTGAATGCAAAAAGCCAGGCTCTTCAGTCATTCAAGGTTTCTTCACGGTCTGATGTGCTTCTAAATCTCTTCGCTCGCTCGGCAGCTCAAGCTCACCTGCACAAGTCCACAACCAGCGACTTCGAAAGCATCCGAGCAGTGTATGTCGACGGCCGCAAAGTCCCCGTTGCGGTTGGCTCGTGCTTCGAGTGCGCAAGGTGTTTTTTTAGGCTTCCCTGAAGTATCCCGTTTGCTGTATTTCGATCTGAGAAGGCATCTTCATCCCATATCAAGAGCTTGGCCACCAGACTGATCTGAATATGTGCTCACCCCCGATTCTTATCCTTGCTCGGAAGGTAATTCTGGTCGGGGTCGAGCTATTTTCAGCATCCTCGGAGCGCACGTCTCCACGACGAAAATGGCGATTGGATCGGCGTCAAGATAAGACTCGCGCGCAAGAGTGGAAGCTCGCATGAGATCCAGCTGGAGTGCTGGCAACGGAGAGGAGGCGCGCCCGCGAAACCCGTGCCTCTCAGCAACTCACAATTCAATTTGAGCAAGAGAACGTCTTCAGCCTCCAGTCTTCAAGCGCTTTCCCCGGCACCCACTGCCACCTCGCCAGAGCACCCGTGCTTCCCCTCCCCAGCCCCGTCTTCCCTCGGTCAAGATGATTTACGCAAAGAATGTCTTTCGTGCGATCATCGCGATTTCCAGTGTTGCCACCGCCGCGCATGCTAATCCTGCGCCGCGCGTGAACACCTGGAGCGAGTTCGGCGAAGGCCAAGGACATGGTGCCAACGACCAAGGTCCGCGCGGCTTCGCGTCGCGTCTCTTGGACACGTTGAACACCTACGGTGGTGCGGGGGCAACTGCTACCGCGGTTGCCTCGCCATCGAACTACGGCGGCAAGAAGAAAACCCAGGCCAACGCGCTTCGCGGTCTCGACTCCCCAAGAAACGACTCGAAGTTCGCGACGGCCAGCCCCATCAGCACCCCAAAGAACGGAAAAAATACCCAAAACAGCAAGACTCCGTGCCCCAACAGCGTCAAGACCGCGCACCAAGCTGTGACTGTCAAGCCCATGACGACGCCGTGCCCAAACAGCGGCAAAACTGTCCAGCCCACGCTGAAGAAGGCCAACAACAACGACGCCAGGTCCAGGAACGGCAACCCGTACAGCTACACGACACCGGCGGCGAGCCAAACGCCTGCGACTGCTGCTCCAACAAGCCACGGAAACGCCTACGGCAACAAGGGAGGCTACGGCAAGAATGGCAACGGTAACGACAACCACGGCTACAACTCGGCGCCGGTGACGTCTGCTCCAACGGGCCACGGAAACGCCTACGGCAACAAGGGAGGCTACGGCACCGGCAGCAAGGGCGCCAACGGCAAGGACAACAACGGCTCCGCCGCGCCTTCGCAGCCGCCTGCGACTGGTGGCAGCAACGCGGGCTCCGGCAAGGGATCCGGCAAGGACAACGGCAAGGACAGCGCCAGCTCCG